>OX421448.1:54338721-54341221 GCA_949126865.1 Montipora capitata
TTCCTTTCCTTTCGCGCTTATTGGATATACAATACAATACAATACAATACAATACATACTTAATTGACCGCTCCTCATCGGGGCTTTTCAGGGCCAATGAAACACAATCAACGAAACAACAGAACACAACAACTACAACTGATAACCATGATGCTTTACTATTTCAGATACCAAGCTTTGGTGACCAAAAACCGAACGAAAGCCTTGATAATCTTCCTCTGGATTATAGGTACGCTGGAGGCAGTATTTCCAAATATTCTTCAAGTCCTGATTGATCGCAGAAGGGGTAAGACTTTACTTCAGTTGCTTCGTGGCTGCATCCAAATCAACATAATTCCCGGTAAGAGAACACTAGCAATGGTTGTACCTCATTTCTTGTTTTTGATGTCACTCGCCGTCTTCGTGCCCAGCGGAATTATGCTGGTCACGCATGCGTGGATTTTCAAAATCTCCACCGAGCAAAACAGACGAATCCGCGCAGTGCAAGACGCCATGGGTCAAAAACGCCTCAGTGAAATACGCGCCGCCAAGACAGTCGCGATTATCGTGTTTTCAGCGTTAGCGTGTTTCACTCCACTCCTTGTGGTGGATTTTATCACTACGTTTGAGCCTCCTATCGGCAAAAGGCTTGATCCAAGTCAATTCAATGTCAAATATATTCTTTTTCCGAGTCTTAAAATTCTCACCATATTGGCCATATGTGTGAACCCACTGATTTACGCTTTGAAAAGCAGGCCCTTCAAGGAAGTGTTTAAACGTATTTTCGAAAATGTGGGCATTTCATTTTCTCAAGGCAACGATTTCGAGCCAAAAATCAGAAAACTTGGCGATGCTTGTACTCCAAAGTGACACGTTTTCAGAACTTTATTGCAAAAGAAGTTTAGAGACAGCTGGAAAATGCCTGGCACCATTTCTCATTATCACTGCTTTTGTTAGAGGCCTTGTTCGCCAACTTCGCACAGATGAGATGAGATGAGTAACAAGCAACGGGTTTGGAAAATGAACGACAAGGGGGAATATAAATTGACATACAAGTGCAAATCCGTTGTTTCCCAAATAAACCAGTTGCGACCGAGTCTACTGTTTTGAACCGTCGCATGAAGTGACTCAGTTGGTTCAGTGAACAGCGAACTACCACACGGGAGGCTGCTAGTTCGATACAAAACACAAGTAACACGCGAAGTCTTAAAATAACAAAAGAGAAAGGGCCGCCTCTGTGATGTCAGCCTTCTCGGATTAAAACAACGATTAGTAAGCCCCGTTTAACAAGTCAACCCTGCGTTGTGTTTAAAATTCTGTGGTACGTTAAAGAAGACTACACACTATTTGCAAACAAAAGGTAACAGAGTTCTAGGCGTTATTGTTTTCCTTCATCTCTCCAACAAATACGGCTGGCTTGGCGTGTATCAGGCCACCTTACCACAAACAGCTCTAAGTCAAAAGAGAGGTCGTTCGAAAGATCTTTATTCTGTTACAAAAATAGTGAGACGAAGAAGGCTTGCATTGGTGGTGATACCCGACACAACCCCCCAAAGGTCCGAGTGCTGCTATGGAAACCCAATGTAAGGAGAATGGTTGGTCGCCCTGCCACTATCGCCTTGAGGAAGGTTCTCAAGGACGAAAATGGATTGGGAATAGATCCTCACGGGCACAGAAAGATGGAGGGAGCTAGGGAAGAGCCATGTAACGTATTAATCGTGTACTTCAGATGAAGACCAATTAAAGTGGTACTACGCCCAAAAAAAGAGGTTGACCAGCAATAGAGTTATTTCCATAGAGTTGTGGAATTAGAGTTAGAGTTAAGTTTCCAAAATCCTGAATTCAAGATTTTGGAAGGCCTAAATCCTGAATTCAGAAGTACAGAAAGTATCCTAAACATGCATAAAAGCTAGTTGGCTTTTATGAATGTTGGCTGAGGATTTTGGAAACTTAACTCTAACTCTACGACATAAGTCTATGAAAATAACTCTAAGAATAGCTATCCCCCCAAAAAACACAATTCTTTTTTTTTTCCTTTGGATTTCAAAACTATGTTAACTAAACACTAACTGACCCAAGTTTTAAGTTCTGATTTTAAAAAGACACCTGTTTATTTTAACTAGAAATTTCTTATTTATTCGTCCGCGATGACTAACTTTAAAATCTTGACAGAACTGGGTCGAGGAGAAAATGACGTCAAAGACTCAATAGTTTAAGAATGCAATGCGTGTGTTTGCGGCTGAATTAATATGCAGCACGGGACTTTCCGGCTTTTAGAATTTTAAACCCGTGTTTTGCATATATAATAAATTGTGTTTACATGCTGAAATTTTAAGCTAGTGAGTAAATGACGTCATTTTCTCTAGATCCAACCCTCTGATGTCCAATCGGTCAGTTTTGAACGTGAGTAATGGCGGACCGTGAAATCCAAAACTTACACTCAAAATGAAACAGCCTTCGGATAAAACTCAAAGCTCAAAATTTTGCCAGTTAGGTGTTAAGCGAACACGCTTTGAAAATC
>OX421448.1:54346221-54348721 GCA_949126865.1 Montipora capitata
ATGTAGCGATTCTTTTCCTTATAACACGGCAGTAGGTCTTCCAGTAATCGTTGTTACCGCCTGCCTCTATTAGTCTTCGCTGTTTACAGGTAGTCCAAATCGTAAAAATAGCTTACTTAGGGTAACGCTATCTTCCAGAAATGAGTCAACTGACCATTTAAAGACATCACCGATACTAGGTTAAGTAATTCGACTCTCACTATGTACAAAGCTAAATGATATTCAGTAGCTAGTTAATTAGTTATTAGTTCGTGATTGTGTGTCTATTTATAAACCACTTAAAAGGGAATTAATTGTTATTGTCTTGTAAAGAGAGTCCAAACATTGCAATAAGAATTTTTTTCGAGTACTCCCAAGTCACTATCGAAAAAATTCTCTTTAATAACATTCGTGTTTTGTGTCGTTTCCGTTGCCGTAACAGTCATCGTTGCTTAATTTCCCCACTTTTCCAGTGGGTGGTACCTCAGCCACATATTTAGACAACATCACACAATACGTGCGTTGCTCTCACCTGTAGGCAAACATTGTCGTGTCGGGTTTGTCGTAAAACACGTACTCCGGATCTCTAACAAAGAAAATAAAGGACAAAGAGAATACAATTTTAAACGACTAAATCCAGTAAGAATAATACCTTCTATATTTTAAGGCACCTTACATCATAATTCAATAGGATGCCTGAACTCCGAAGCTTCCTTGAAAATGAAAAACCAATCACCCAGCGCGAAGTCGTTATTTTTAAGAATACAGTATCAAGGCGTGAAGGCAATTTATTCCACCTTTCAATTATAACTTTCAATCCAATTTTTAAAGCACCTTTCTTTTTTTAAAGACCTAATAATAATTGGCCGTGATCGTTCAACTTGAACATGAGATCATTATTGTGGTCACTGAATGAAACAAAGTCATTATGAAAGAAGGTCCTTTTCATAACAATGGACGTTTTCACACTACATGTAGAAGACGAACAAATCGTCCTATGGTTTGGTCGACTAATGTAAATTTAAGACAACCAATGCGGCTAGCGTTATCTGCCGTAAATTCATAAAAGAAGGACAATGCACCGACAAACTGGATAAGTTTGAGCGCATTAAGACTGGCACTAGGCATGGCTTGGTTACCTTACCTTTCCTCCCGCCATTTCGTAACCTTCCTAGAAACCATCGCTTTAATTGCTAGTTTCAAATCCCCACCGATTTATTCGTCTAACGTGAATTTAAGTTGGACTTCGGTAGACTTGTTCGTCTGTACGGCCAAATCGTCTTAAAAAATAATTTTCCAACACGGACAAATTTCAGACGACTGAGTTGTCTAAAAATTTTTTCGTCCCGTTTTTACATCCCACGATCTGTTCTTCTTCTAGTGTGAAAACGAACATTGGAACAAACCAAATTTTTGCATTATTAAGGATGGTGCCTACTATTGCTATTGCACATACGTTCTGTGGATCGCGAGATACTCGGGTGGTGCTTACTAATACACCTTTTTCATAATGGCGGCCCGATAAAATATTCTTTTGTTTTAATGCTGATAAGTCTTTCTAGCCTCGCTGCAATGCGCAAAATTCAAAAGAATATGTTAACCAAAATGAGGCCAGTACGTCCAATTAACATAAATACAATAGAATATCAAATCGGTCGCCACTTATGAAAGTGGTCTATGCAGGGATATTTTTGCGCGGTTTAAAATTATGCGGACTGAAAACGGAATGAAAACGGCGATGCAAATTACTTTGTGACGTCAACCCGAAATCGAACTTATTCCCCTTCATTGTTCGGTTATGGATCAAAGTGCGACCACTTTTCCCGTCTTTCAAAGCCAATAAAAAAGTGAAATTTCAATCATAAGGTTCTTAAAACAACACTGTGTCAGAAATTCTATAACCTCACCTTTTGTCAGCTTTGGATGAAAATCTCTTAACGTCTTTCACAAATTTCGTTAACGTCTGAAACGAAATAAAAAAAGAAACTGATTCAAACAAAACTGGTTACTCTCACAGTAAAGTATTTCTACCGCCTTACAAAAGGAGCCCTTCCTAGCACTTGAGTTTGTGCAAAGTTTAGAAAATGGAAAAGAAAGAATATGATTCAGATCGTAGAATTTTTTTTAGTTCTTGTTAGGGCTATCATCGCCGCTTCTCCGAGCCTTAAGATTAAAATCTTACCTGTTCCAAGCCAGTAAGAAGCGGGTGATCTTTATTAAACATCTGCGCTGCTCGAGCATGAGAGCTAAGATAATCTGTCCACGTTTTCACAAAATGTGAATCTACAGCCTTGGGAGAAAAGGAAACCCATCAGGGAAATATTCCTAATACTAACTGTGAATGAGTGTTGTCCTCAGTAGCGTGTGTATATTATATACGTGACAAAAATCAAGCGAGGCCTTACGCTACAGTAAATGTGATGGACAAAGGGATTAGGAATCACGCTGATCAACAGCATCAGGAACTTATTTTTGTGTCACCAAAGGGCAGAGAAAAAATATCTGATCTGGGTAGGAATCG
>OX421448.1:54356221-54368721 GCA_949126865.1 Montipora capitata
CGACCGTTTCAAATGGCAACGACCGTTCTGAGAATGGCAACGACCGTTTACGAAAGGGAAATAAGCGGTGCTGACGTGAGGATGGGGCAGACATAAGGCACACTTGTCCACCCCCCTTAGTAAGAATTTCTTTCTCTGCCAATCTTTATCTTCTTCAAAACACTCAACATTGAAGCAAAAGAGTGGACGTTGACAAGTAGCAAACTTAAGACTCCAAAATTCAACGGTCTGTTTCTGTCATTTCGCAGCCATCCATCACAGTCATGACAAAAGTTTGATTGTCCACTTAAGGCAAAACTGACAAAATGTTCATGGATCTAAATGGATCCATTTTTTTGTGTGTGTTAATGTTTGGTTACTTAATGGTTTACTGTGAAAGGTATGAAAAATCTTCAAGCAAGAATGCAACAACGGACATGTGAAAAACTTTTTGAAGTCCATTCACCACTGTCATCTGTCTACGGGATTGTCATGACAAACACAAAGGATCGTTTAGACAATATTGACATGTTATTTCCCACAACAAAAATGGTGACAAAAGCATGTATTTCATTACTTTGTTGTTTGCATGTGTGAAGTCCATAACAAAAGTTGCCTTTATCTCTTGGCAATTTATAGTCTGAAAATTCTAATGTAAAATTCTTATAACCATAATTTAAAAAAATAATAAAACAAAATTGGGGTGAATGTACACAATCTAGGGGGGCAGGGAGGCGGTAAAGAGGGGGGTGTTGGGGAGGGGGGTGGTGGGCAGTTGGAGACAAGACCAGTCTCAACAATTGCCTCTCCTTAAATTCAAGAAGAAGGAAGGAAAAGAGAGAGAGCCAAGGAAAGAAGGTTAAATGTTCCCAAAAATCTACATTTCTGATGCATAAAAAAAAGTTAATGTTAACAAGCAGATAAGGAGTTAAAAGCTCCTGCATTGCCTGTTATTCATTGGCGTGACCTCTGCTCTAACCTGGGTTGTCAAGATTTTCCTCCATCCATCGTTTTGTGCCTTGATAATTAAATTTTCCAGCTCCAGAAAGGAAGAATACCAAATTGTATCTGCTCAAAGTTAAGATTACACAATGCAATGCAAGAAATTCAGTACTTTAGGGAATTTGATTGTCAAATAAGTGTTGTTGTATGAGGGACTGTTTAGTATGACTGAGGTTTGGTCAACCTGAGCTTTGAACTTAATTTTGATAATTAGAACACTAGTTAGCAGTATATAATACAATTTCTTTTTAACTCCATGTTGCAAAACTTAATATTATATGTAAAATTCACAGTACAAAGAAATTTCATAGTTGTTGATATTGAAAGTCACTGGACCCTGAAGATGATTTTATTCTCAGGTTGCAAAACAACAGTCCTTTTAAAAACTACAGTTACTAAACCCAGATGATGTATTTCCATTACCGTATGTCAACCCAAAAGTGGTTGACATACCTTATGTTACCTTACTTTTGATATAAATGCAATATATTCAGAAGGTTGAACTTTTAAAATAATCTGTTACCGGTATATCATTAATAATTTATCACTTGAAAAGGTTGGCAGATTAAACATTAAATGTGAACCCTTTATAGATGCTGCCGTGCTTTATACATGTACATATGGGCCACACATCTACATGTATATCTCCAAGACTGTTTTACTCTCAGTGTTCAGCCATGGCTTGTGTTATTGCACATGATAAATAAGAAAAAATGGTTGTCAAGTCTTTTAAGAAGGATACCTTGCTTGCATTCTAGAATCAGTGTACAATCTGAAGAAAAAGAAAACAAAAACATTTGAAAGCCAATTACAGTGTAACAAGTCAAGAATTATTTTAACCCATTCACCCCTAAACTGGCCATACTTAGTATTTTAATATTTGTCAATGGGGAACCCCCACGAGTCAATGGGTTAAGAGTCTGAGTATGGTCAACTGCTGCCCCATCACTTTAGTAGGCAGACTGAGCATCAGACCCCTGTGCAGTAGGCTAGTGTGGTTTCAGTTCCCACTGATCCACCAATAATGGCCTTCCTTTAAAGGGGCAGTGTCATGCTATTTTAGTAAAATTTCAAAACACTTGAAGATGCCTTTGCATCAATGAAGACCAAAAAATAATGCTGTAGTTTTGTTGCCAATAACCATTGAAGTGCACTGTGCCTATTCTTTGCTTCTTCGATGAAATGTTATATGAAATAGATCATACACGAACTGGGGATATTAAATCAAGTGAAGCTATGATCCTCGCAGTTATGAACGCAATTTTTGCAATTGCATAGAGAAGCCTGAAAAATTCAAGACTTCAACGGGGTTCGAACCCATGACCTTGCGATACCGGTGCGACGCTCTAACCAACTGAGCTATGAAGCCACTGACGTTGGGAGGTGGTCATTTGTGGCCTCAGCCCACAACATTAAATCCACAAATGACCAGCTCCTAACGTCAGTGGCTTCATAGCTCAGTTGGTTAGAGCATCGCACGGGTATCGCAAGGTCACAGGTTCAACCCCGTTGAAGTCCTTAATTTTTCAGACTTCTCTATGCAATTGCAAGAATTTCGTTCATAACTTCAAGAATCACAGCTTCACTAGCATCAATTTGGTACATTAGTTTCAAAATTCTTCTTGGATATGACTGTAAGTTTGGGCCCCCTCCACAACTCTTGTTCATAAAATTGTCAGATTTTAAAGACCCCAAATGCTATTTGCAAAGAATCGCCTACATGAATGGCATAAAGCTCCTGATGTTATACTCTGGCCAATTCTTTCCAGCTAATTGTAACAGCCAACCTCAGAGGTGATATCTTAGGTGTATGTGGTCAGATAGAAAAAAACTGCAAAGAATTGGTCGTGGGGAGTTTGCTGAGCGCCAGACATAGACATGTGTAAAGGAGTTATCTAACAATGAAAGCACATCCAAATAAAGAAACAGAAAAGGCTTATGAAGAAATATGCATCTAAACTACATGTAAATTGTATGAACAGTGAATGTCGCAAAGTTGTCTTTCATTCAAGGCAACACACACATGCCAGGATGACTTTTGACCAGGCTGTTTATCTCCTTTCTCTTTCAAGCTCAAGTGAGACACTGAAAGCCAAACTGAGTTAAACACAGAGAAAGGAATTATTTTTTCCACATATTTAATTTTTTTATCTCCATGAGGTTAAACTACATGCAAGCAAGACTGACCAAATCAGGAACATGGCAAAGAATAAAACCCAATAAAAATAATTTACACCAGCAACAAACAAAAAGCACCTACAGTAACTATAGGTACAATTGTATGCATTATCATTTTTAATGTTGCTGTTGGAATTAATCCAGTATCAATGTTATTCATTTTAGCCAGAAAAAAGTGCTACGGTATACTAGTCTAAGAATGATTCTAGCACTGTTAAAAGGGCTTACAATAGGCAAGAGATTAAAAAAGATTAATTCTGTCCAAAAGCTCACAAAATAGATGTTGTCAATGATCTGACTATGGTATGAAATGCAAAAATTTTATTTTATCAAATGAGCCAATAAAGGCAAATCAACCACCATAACAAGGATTTGCGAGGTGACCTTTCAAGCATTAGCCCTTCATCAGAGCAAATTAGTACAGGTAATGTTGAAGGTTGTTTGTGGGTTATGTAGGAGATAGAGGGTGGGGGAGCTTTATCATTGAGGAAACTACGGTGATATGAATACAGGGATAAATAATTTATTATTTGAATGAAAAGTGTTCATTGATTCCATGGGGATTGAGAGTGCCTACAATGAAGTTGAAAAATCAATTTTTGTTTGAGATACTGTATTCGTGGTTTTTGCAGGGGTGGTGCAGTGGAAAGGGCACTTCCCTCCCACCAATGTGGTCTGAGTTCGATTCCCAGACTCGGCGTCATACGTGGGTTGAGTTTGTTGGTTCTTTACTCTGCACCGAGAGGTTTTTCTCCGGGTACTCCAGTTTTCCCCTCTCCTCAAAAACCAACATCTGACTTGATTTACATTAACTGTTGATTTCAGTTTACAGTGTCCCCAGCTCTAGAAAGACTTAGTTCCTTTCCTTTTCCCTTCCTTGGTGTAGTGATAGGCCACAAATAATGTCATGTTATGGGAAGAGTGATGACAAACATTAAGAGCAAAGATGGAGTGCAAATTTGTTTCAATGCCTGTTCACTATGCAAAAAAAATATACATATAGTACAATGTACATGGAACAGGGAGAAAACTAGCAGACCATTTCCAGATGATGTGGATCAATAATATTGTTCACAAAAACCATTACTAATTAAGACAGCAATACTGTCACTGACAACAATTCAATCAAAGTGTTTTGTTCTCACTAACTACATTTACCTCCACTTACCGGTACATAAAATCACAAGGCCGTAGCCAGTATGAGGCGATCCGAGCACTTGCCTCAGTCATTTTTTTCATTACTTTTTTAAATAATGCGGGATTCCAGTGCTGTCTTTAGCCTGTGAGAAGGCTCCCTCTCTCTGCGATGGGTAGATCTCTCTTCTCAACCCACCCCCCCCCCCCCCACCCCAGTCCCTCAGAGCACCTGTCTTTAAATGCAGGCATCAAAAACACCTTAAATGCCTACGAAGAGAATTTAACCATAGATATTGCCTCCGTCATAGTTTTTTCTGGCTATGGCCCTGAATCATAAGGCAAGAATTATTCTTTTTGGATGACAATAGAGTAAATAACCAATGGATATGCGTAATTTATGTACACTTTTTGTTACCTTGAAAACAACCTCGCTAGTTCTAGAAGTGCTACAACTCCACTTCCATTGTCATCTGATCCAAAGGCAAGGCTCTAAAAACAAATTCAGCGATACCTGTATTTCTTCATTTGAAACTCAACCCAGAACAATAATAATTATTATTATTGTGCCCAATTTAATCCTAAAAAGCATAAACTATGAACACCTCCCTGTGCATGTGAAATAATTCAAGAATGTTAATACCATGCACATGTATATGTACATTGTAATGCTATTTCCAGTTTTGAAATGTACATTGTATTTTTCTGATGCCTGACTGATATTTTTTTCTTTATTCCCTAAATTTCTTCAAGTGTCAACAGCATACCAAGCTTCACTCTAACATATTTAATGTACGGGTACTGAGTCATAGTTGCCAAATCCGCCTCATTGTTTTTTTCAATGATAGAATATGTCAACTTATTACATTATTACTCTAAGTTACTAAAACTGAAGGCTAGGTAACTCCACAATGAAGCCAGACTGCAAGTCAATTGAAAACTTAAAGGTGTCAAAATTAACATGATCATTGTCTCGATAATTTCTCAAAACACCTTGAACATCTTAAAGTTCAACTGTAGGCTTGATTCTCAAAATTTTCGAAAGTGGACTTTTGAAGGACTGTCAACTTACATTATTTTGACCACTACTGTAATCATCGACTTACCGGTGCCACACCAAAGGCATCATAATGAGTGACAACAGCAATGGTGGGAAGTTGTTCATCAATTCCCATCCCAGCTAACTTGCCCTGTGATAATGACAAGAAAAAAACACAGTGACTTGTTGTGTAAAAATGTAATTCGAAGAAGCAAGTTTAAGTTTAAAATATTACGGAATTAAACAATAATAATATTATGTTGAAATTTTGAGATTTTTGCAGGGCTATTATCAGTTTCATGAACAATATTCTTATAATTGAAAGCAAAAACATTGGTATCATAACAATAATTGTATATGTATAAAATCAAATGAACATGTACAGTAATAACTGCTTATTATTGTTCATATTCACAGTTACTGTACGTGAGTGAATTGTCAAATCTTCGCACAGATTGAAACTGTTCAATAAATTAATAGTGACTCATCCACTAAGTAACATTAACATGGCCTTTGAACTACCGAGGACAGATCTTTTGTTTCAAAACCATTGAATCAATCCAGCAACAGGATACCTTACAAAATATGTTAATGAGTTGAACCTTACAACAGCACAATAATTATAATTATTATCATGTTTTGCATGACATTCATGATTGTACATGTAGCTCTCAAATTGAATGCTTAAACTCTACTCTGCATTTTTGGAAGTGAAGGATTAGATCAAATTGAGTCTGATGAATTTATGGAGGAGAAGACACAGTGCGCATCTCAAATCCTACACATGCTGCTTAATTCTGGTACCAAACACGATATATGCAAAACATCATAGTCATACACTTTTTAACTGTCAGCTTAAAAGGTATTGCACATTGTTATGCTTTCTACAAACAAATTATTCATTCAATTAAACCTGTAAACTTGTTACAGCCATGTCTTTCATCTCTTTGGCTTCTCCTACATTAACAACCATTTGATATCCGCTTGTTGATGCCACTCCAAGCAATGCTAAAAACAAGACAGTCAGAATTACTTACATTACATAATAAGGTACTTGTATAACAGCTTTGGTTTGATAACTATCGCATTACTGTACAACATATTGCAATTTGCACACACAGTATAAAGCAAGATGCTGCTGATCACTTACTTGAACAACAACATTGTTTGCATGGAAATAAAGGGCTTTTTCCATATTGCATCAAATTGCAAACTAATTTGCAATAACTATTAATGTTAATGACTCATAATGACAGCAATAAGCCATCACCAGCAACACAATTTAATCTCTTTATTAATTTTACTGCATACCACATATTTTCTTGCAAATGACTGACTGTCAGCAGGATCAATCCAGATTTTGCAATGATTAAGCAAAAAACATATGACCAGTACCTTCAAATGCAGAGCCAGCATGATCACTGGTGACTGCTGTCTCGATGTCTTTGTAAATCTCAGTCAGCTTCTTATCTTCATAAGCAAAATACACAGCAACTGGAATTTCAACTGTCAGCAGATCTCTTTCCAGCTGCTGCCACTCCTGACAAGAAAAACCCACTCCCCTCAGTTTTTTTTCCCAATAAAATATCAAATTTACATGTATACAAAATTTCATGCTCTTGTTTCTAGGGAGTACAGTGTACATGTGTACGCTCTGCTTCCCAAGACTATTCATTTTCCCAGTAAAATGTTTCATGAAACTTAAAGTATTTTGTTGATTTAGGGATACAGTAGCAATGCATTATTAAAGTGTTTGCAGAGATGTGATGGAATGGTCCCTAGCCACTGGTTCGATTACCAGACTTAGGCATAACACACATACATACTTCATTGACTACTCCTCATAGGGGCTTTTCATGGGAGGCGCGGTGGCCTCATGGTTAGAGTGCTCGACTCCGGATTGAGTGGTCCGGGTTCAGGTCCTGGCTGGGGACATTGTGTTTTGTTCTTTGGCAAGACACTTTACTCTCACGTTGCCTCTCTCCACACGGGTGTATAAATGGGTACCGGCAAAATGCTGGGGGTAACCCTGTGATGGACTAGCATCCCATCCAGGGGGGAGTAGAAATACTCCTAGTCGCTTCATGATAAGGGAACTGGAGATAAGCGCCCACCTGATGGGCCTTCTGGCTCGTAAGCAGAGACTTTATAGGGGCTTTTCAGGACCAGTGAAACACAATCACAACAGAACAGAACATTCAACAACAACCGTTAAGAATCCTAACTAGCCAGAGACAAACCAGTTGGCTATTTACAAGCGTAGCTGAGAAGTTGAACCAGGGACTACAAGGAAAAAATTCAACAAGTGGTCAGCATTTGTGTCTTGAAACCAGGATCCCTGCTCTCAAGGCAAGTGCCCTAACCACTGGGCCATACAGCCTCCAATGGCGTCATACATGTATGTGGGTTAAGTTTGTTTGTTCTTACTATGCTTCGCGAGATTTTTTCTGGGTACTCCGGTTTTCTCCTCTCCACAAAAACCACGTTGATTCTGTACAGTATGTGTCTCCAATTAGTGCTTCAGAACTAAATACACTTGACACTTGAATAAAGTATATTGTATATGACATTTCATTATCTTCTAAATTCATTACCAATAATGTTATTAAAATTCATTAATTATTTATGAGGAGGCAGCCAACAGAAACACAGTATACAGGTCCGGTATACATGTACGGTAAAAATGTGTGTATAAGCCGCACTCGTAGATAAGCCGCACCCCCAGATTTCAAGCGTGATTTTGAGAAAAAAAAATAAAAACTTGAAAAAGCACTCTGCAAAAAGATTTGTTTATTTGTTCGTGATAAACTTGCGGAAATCTAATGCTGTGTATTTGCAGCGACCTTTTAACTTATTAAAAGAAGTTAATCAACTCTTAAAATACCTTTTAAAAGTTTATCTATAATTGACTTCCCTAATTCATGGGACTGACAACACTTTTCTTCATTGTTAAAGCCCAAAGTTGAAATAAAACGATGAAATTGTCTACTAAATGACATCACACATCAAAACACACGCTTTCATTGGTTCTTGAAGTCACACAATAGACGGCCTTTGTTCCCTTAATTATCTTACATTACACATTATTTTCTCTTGAACACTCAAAATTTTTTCTGCATACCCAACAAACTCGTGCTTCGGCTCTATTAAGGCTCCCGCCTCCTCAACCAAGCAAAGACTCATTAGCAATCATAATTTTCCTAATTACTATTCTGTACCTCAGAATTGCAGAATGAAAATTGCTTAACCTTTTTCATCTCCCCACCCTTTCCTGGTGATGCACTGTTACAGTACTAAACTGGCACGGACAATTTTACCTGTTTTTCTGGAATGAGCACTCTACAAGTAAACCACCATGCTTAACCTAAAGACCCCTAAGAATGAGACTTACAGCAGCAGATCTTACTCTCTCTAAAGAGAGACGATTTTATGAGTCAATGGGTTAATAACCCCTACATCCCCTCAAAAACTACTGTATGTCCCTTTAAGCCATTGACTCCTTTGGGTAATTCTGAAGAACGGCTTCCCTCCACCGACAGTCAGCCAATAGAAGGCCGACAGATTTATCTGTTTTGCTCAAAAGATAAATGCTCGTAGGCCATCTGTTAGCCAACAGTCCACCAACATTTGGGCGACTGTTGGTGGAGAGGAGCTGTTCTTCACAATTACCTACACAGGTGCTACCTGGGTTTGCGATGACACTTATTTAAGAGAGTCAAAAAAGTTTCTTCATTTGTTAAAATTCATTACGTTAACACATTGGCTGTATTATTATTTAACACTTCAGCTACATGTACTGTATGGCTTACCTCCATTTGTTCAAGAGAAGCAAGAGATGTATTTTTTGGGAGCAGTATTAGCACAGCCCCAGCTCCTAATGTTTGTACAGCTTCTTTGAATCTGTCGATAGTAAGACTTGATAATCTGGTCACCACACAGCGCCGAGTTAGCATGTCAGATGTCAAAGGGCGTGCTTCCATGTTAACCAAAGAACTACGAGAGCCTATAAAAGATAAAAAATAGCCTGTTAATACATTGACTTCTGAACAGCCCCCCGTTAACACGTAAAGTCGCCTGGTGTTAGACAGAGTAAGATATCAATTAACTTTCACTCCCAGGGGTCAATAGGTTAAAGGGGACATATGTAGTTTTGGTGTGGATATAGAGGTTATTAACCCTTTGACTCCTGAACCGGACGCCCATTAATGTGTAAAGTCACCTGGCATTAGACACAGCAAAATTGATTACATGTAAGTCTCACTCCTAGGGGTGAATAATTATTGGTTAAACGAAATTTAAGTAACATTACAATTGAGAAATTGTCGATCAGTGGTCCCATTTAAACCACAATGATGGACAAAATTCTTGGAACACATTTGCACTTGTGATTCCTTTTACACAAGCAAAGAAAACAGTCGAGCAGGATTCAAACTGTACTTGTCCAGCCCCTATCCCCACCCCAACCGCAAATTAATTCTAAAAATTCGTGAACCCAGAGATTTCTAAGACTTTGTATTGGTAGTGGGAGAGGGGAACTGAACTTGAGTTTTAAAATATTGCACAGCTTTTTGAAGCAATTGTGAAATCAATATAATTACTAGTCTTGCGTGACTTTCCTAGGGAACTTTGTCCACAATAATAATTAATAGATCAGGGATGATCCTTCATTATTGCAGGGTCCATTACCTCGGGGTAACATAGCATTTGCCTGCTTGCTGACCATTGCACAGCAGATTTCAGGGGCAGATTTAGGGGGAGGGTCCAGGGGGTGAACCCCCCCCCCCCCCCCACCACCGAGATGACCTGCGGCTTTCTAATACAACTGGTATTCCGCCAAAAAAAAACCTCACCAGTCAGCAACCCCATTCCTTAGAGGTGCACCCCATCCTAAGAAAAATCCTGGATCTGCCCCTGGTTTTTGGATTGCTCTTTTTAAAGCTTTCCCTCCCTTCTCTGCCCTGCCATTCCTGGCGTTTATCGTGTTTTTCGAGTGTTCCAATGATTTTTTTCAGTGATTATGGTGCTGTTGGGTGGAGGCTGCTTGCAGGGTTGCCACAGATGCTTTTTCCTGTCACAGATCCCTTCATGACTCCACAAACCTTAGAGCAGCAACTCCCTAGTTTATCTATTGTACATGAGTTTTAATGGGCTAATAATTAGCCCATTAAAACTCAGTATTATTGATGTTTGTGGAAACAGCCATTGTTGCCCAAGGATAGCTATGGTATATAATTTTTTTATATACCCAATCCAATGTGATTCAAGTCTGTCATAATAACTATTCTCTTTATGGCCATGATTATTCTAAACAAGAAGTACAAAGATGGAATACAATAATTTTAATTTTCTTCTAAATAAGGATTCTTTTGTTTGAATGTTATATTTTCCATGTTAGGTTCTCAAAGCAAAAACAGGTAGTCCTACTATAGAGGTTTTTATGCTTGTATCACTATTTCCTTATCCTTGGCAAAAACAACAATTACTGAAGCCACAGAAGCTGCTCTCAATAATAATAATTATTATTAGTATATACCAAAACAGTGGATAGCATTGAACATGCATGCTGATTGACTACTAAAACTCCAGATATCCATTGCTATTCACCTCCCAGCAATTCACGCAGAATTTGCGCCCGAAAATGTTGTAATCTTTGCAGAAATAAATGAATTAAAATATCACTGTTTTAGTATATACTAAAACAACTATTCACCTCAGTGTTGGTGGCTAGTGGTGGTATTTACCTCGCCCCCACCAGTAGCCATCTCCACTTGGGTGAATAGTTGCTTATTATCATCATCATCATCATCATCATCATCATCATTATTATTATTGTAAAATGACTGAAATGGCTTTAATTTCTGTTTCTTGGTTTTAGTTCGACATCCATGAAAGCAAAATTGTTGTATTACGTCTTGCAATACATATTAATTTATTGAGTGTCATGACCTTAACGTCTACAATGTAACTACTCACTACCTAATCATTGAGTGGCAAAACGGCCTATCCCATTCCCATATGCTTCCTCAAAATTAATGCTTTCGACTAATTTGCATGTAATGGACCTGAAATTTTCAGGTGCCTGATTAAAAATACCATACGTGATACCAATAAATAAGGGTCTTGAGTTCCGACAATTTGGCAGGTGCATAATGTAATCTTGAGATAGAACATCATATCGAGTTGAAAACTTCGTCAAAAAACACACGATCCCCAGGAAATCGCATACCACTTCAAGCAAAGATGACAAAAGTTGTGCTATTAACTGAAGGAGTCTCACCGGTCTGAGTCTGATGAAGGTCAAACTGTTGCATTCTAAACACGGGGAATTCGTGAGCAGCCATTACTGGAGACCCATGTCCGCTCAAGAGAACTACTGGTACTACAAACAAAACGGATATGGACACAGGAAAGCTCCTGAACAACTCCAAGAAATCAGACAAGTTCTCCAACATTCTGATAGTACAAAGCTCTTCAATATGACGAAAATATCGTGCCACTCTTCCACACTGTGACAGAAAGATCGCGTGTTGCCGCGTGTTGTAGCCTGTCGAAAGCGCTGCTGAACACGAGTTGTTTCTTGTAAGCGGTTTTGCAAACTCTTCCCCAAGCCCTTTTTCCTAATAACTCTACGCGGGGGGGGGGGGGGGGGGTTGGGCAAAAAATCGGCCATTTTCACGTTCCCGATCGAAGGGCTTGGGCGCTTAGCGCATGTCAACACTTTCAAAACTTGAAAGACCTTTACCATTTCTTGTATTCTTTTTCCACGCTGTTTTTCTTTAGATTTGTTCCAAACGGTTTTTTTTAGATTTTGGCCAATGGGGAACCAAGGGCAAATGTTGAAAGGCTAAAAACTAGGAATTACAACTCGCCAACAGTCCTAATTAGTATGGATTGAAAGTTTTGCTATTATAGGTTTGTTCTATGCAACATACCGTTTTAACAACGGCCTAGAAGAAGAAAAAGTGTCGAAAATGCCGGTTTTTTCAGTTTTGCTCGAGGAGGAAGCAAGGGAAATGTTGAAAAAAAGCCAATTTTTTATGTCAACTTCTAGAGGCTAAAAACATGAGGAAATCAAGTCGCCTATAGTCCTAATTGGTGTTGATTGAAAGTTAAACTATTATGGATTTGTTCTATGACAAAAATCGTTCTATTTCAAAATTGTCGAAAA
>OX421448.1:54371221-54388721 GCA_949126865.1 Montipora capitata
TTGCACGTTTCCTCATAAAATTAAGGATTAATATCACTTGTATTTTCAGAAGATGCAGAAATTGCTCTCGTAGCCGGACAGCTCAGGCAATTTCTGCAACTTATGAAAACATGCATGATATTAATCCTTAACTTTACAAGGCCCCATGCGATATTACCTATACTTATTGATGTTCACATTCCCTATATTAAAGCATGATGTCCCTTTAAACTCTTAATTTAACATCAGCCCTTGTTTTCACAGAGCATCATGGCCAACATTGCTGGACAAAGAAAGGAACACAGTCCATCATGATGTCCAAAACTGCATCTGCCTCATTGGTTTACAGTCAAACTTACTGGATGCAAATTCCCTCACATTTTCTGGTCTTTCTCGCAAAATGCTCCTGGCAATGAAAACAATGATTCATCAGCAATCATCACTAGTTACAGTATTTCCATTAATGCTCCCAGCCTCCCACTAACCTCATGGTTAGTGTGCTTGACTCCGGAGCGAATGGTCAGGGTTGGGGTCCTGGCCGGGAACATTGTGTTGTGTTCTTGGGCAAGACACTTTACTCCCATGGTGCCTCTCTCCACCCAGGTGTATAAATGGGTACCGGCGTAATGCTGGGGGTAACCCTGTGATGGACTCGCATCCCATCCAGGGAGGAGTAGAAATACTCCTAGTTGCTTCTTGCCATGGAAACCGGCATAAGCTCCGGCCTGATGGGCCACTTGGCTCGTATGCAGACTTTACCAACCTACCATGTTGATATCAATCAAATCCGAAAAAGAAAGAAAATTAACCAGAATAGGAACCTTAATGATTTTACAAAAACCAGCAGCCAAAATTTAGACATGGTTTTTAATGTGCATACATGTTCAAAAGTTAAATTTGAATTTCTCAGGCCCAAAGCAATACATTTCTAGAATGTTAAACAAACATTTCCAAGACAGGTAAGGAAGATGCACAGGTTCAAACATGGGCATGAGTGCCATACAAGTTTGAAGTCAGACTAGCCCACAGAAAATTTCTAGTCTGTTCAGTACTAGCAATGATTCACAGATTTTTTCATACCAGCCTTCTGTAAACATATTATAACAAGAGATTTGAAAAAAAGATCAAACTTGGTTATTCATACACTCAGATGTCATGACTCTGTTGCATGTTCAATAATTATGGATAGTATCAACAGGTTATTTCCAACAGGATTTGAACCCATTTCCTCTGAAATGCCAATGCAAATTGCTAAACCAATAACTGGTTTAACGTTGCACAATTATTGTTCAATTATTAAGCTATGAAGCTACATAGTCAGGAGCAGGTCAATTGTTTCATCCTTTCACCGGAACACATGAGCCCAACAATAATTTGACCTACTCCCAACTGTGTGGCTGGAATAAGTGATAGCATATTCTTACTCTAACAATTTTAGATTGAACACAAAAACGCTCACCCTAAGAATCCACTCAAGAGACACGAGACCTCTGGATGTTCTCTCAAGTACTTTTCGTTTTGAAATCTTGATGAGATCTACACAGTCAAAGCAACAAACGATGTTGGTCAGCTTTAAAAAATAACTTTTGTTTGTTATTTATTTGTTTAAGGAGGTTGAAGTCTTGGCAGCTATTCAGCTGATATGGACCTGCTATATATACCCACCCACCCATACACTCACAAAGGACAGCGACAACACCGGGAATTTTATCTCCTACTCTTCTCGATTAGTGTGTGGGTTCTTTAACGTCCCACAGGAAAGTTATGAACATAGAAGATACTTGTGAGACGGGGCCAACGGTTAGCAGTCCTTATCCGATAAGACTTGAAAGGCTAACCATTTGCGGATGTAGTTACAAAGGCAACACTTTCTCCTCAGTTTAATATTTTTAAAACCCTGAGTGTTGGTCCGGCCAGAACCGAGCATGACAGCCCGGCGCTCAACCAACTGAACCACTGGTGCGCGGTTCATTTTAAACTCTTCTCTTTTGCAATAACAACGTCTTTACCTTGAACTCGTTTAGCTTTTGTTGCTGTTCAGGGGTAAGAGCTCCCGTATCGTTTTTTTCCATGCCATTTATACCGAACATCACTTTCTCCTCCATAAGTCTACTGTGTAAGCAGCTTTGACATTTAAAGCGCTTTTTTGAAATCCTGTGCGTTTATTGTTATTTACAGACGTTCCATCAGTCCTTCGGTGATATCTGAAATCTGTTTTCAAGAGCTAGGAAGAATCAGGAACCGAAAACTTGAATCATGTACACTTTCTACAGTTGCTTAGGAACCGCGTCATTTTCTTTCGGGCGGAAACCCGCGGGTACGAGAGCTGCTCTAGCGGCCAATATACCAAATCTTATTATTAGATTTTGCATTAGAAAACTGGAAACAATGCTTTTGCAAAATTTTGGAGGGACAAACAAAGAGTATCATGGCATTTTTGATATTGGCTAATTGTAGGTGAGGATACTGGGATCTCACGTTTGTGATGCAAACGAGGTCATACCGTCCAACGTGCTCTGTTAGGAGATGTAAAATGAACGTGCAGATGGGGGAAAAGAAGTTCTCTTCTGCTCCCTTGACCCATCGATCCTAGACTGATGACTGAAGTGAGACAAACGATATTCAATAGTATGACCTCAGCCCCAAAATAAATAATTATTGCCGTCGCACTAAGCCAGGGCGGGAACTTTGTCGACTAATCGACGGCGAACCAGGCGACCTACAAAACCTTCTCGAGATTGCAAAACCAGTAAAGTGAAGAGTTCTCAAATAGCATAGGCTCATTCGCAGCAATGCTTAAAAAGTACGGTCGCCAGTTGTTACAATTCGCCTGGATTTGCATGCAGATGCAGATTCAACTCCGGCGCGGTTTAATTAACGAACAGCAGAATTGGGGGCGGGGGGGGGGGGGGGAGGTCCTCGGTAGCTTCACTTTAAATTTGCCGCTCTTTCTAACTTCCTACTGGTTGTCTTCGGTTAAACGGTTCCTATTAGGATATTATATAACAGCGTATTTCACTTCTGCAAACCAAAATTAACAGTGGGTTATTAACTGCATGGGTTCTTTATTCTTATCACTTTTCGATTTATTGAGAGCATTTCTTTTCATTAATGTTGAAGTTTATGGTGAATAAATTTAATAATCCTGGGAATTTTTTCTTGCGTCTAAATAGGTTTTCTCTGGTATCGCTCTATGAAAAGACGGTATGGCCTTACAGCGGTAGTCCTGAAAAGTGCAGGACAAGTACGATATTTTTGAAAATCAGCCAGTATTTATTCTCCCCACCCCTCTGGATATGAAAGACCCCGGTCGAAAGCATCTTCGTTAATTGCTTCCGCAGTGAGTGAGCCTGAAGCGAACGAACGAGGCAGCTCTCTATTCTGGAGAAGAACACATTTTTCTTCGAAACGTAAGGCATTGTGGTTATAAAAAAGAAGCAAAAAAGAAAGGTGACACACGGGGAAGGAAGATGTTCAATGATGCTTTCAATAATTTAAAGTGCCCCTGTGATCAAAAAAACCACTTCCTTTTTTCCTTCAGATTTTGAAAGTGTGTTTGCTTAACACCTGACTGGCAAAATTTTGAGCTTTCATATTTATCCAAAGGCCGTTTACTTTGAGTGTAAGTTTTGGATTTCACGGTCCGCCATTACTTACTTACTTACTGACCGATTGGACCTCAGACGGTTGGATCCAGGGAAAAGTGACGTCAGAGGCTCACTAGCTTAAAATTTCAGCGTGTGAACGCAGCTTATTATATATGCAAAGCGTGAATTTAAAAGTCGGAAAGCCCAAAACCCTCGTGCTGCATATTAATTCTGCGGCGTACACACGTATTGCATTCTTAAACTAGTGAGCCTTTGACGTCATTTTCTCCTCGATCCAGCTCTCTCAAGAACATAATGTTAGTAATGGCGGACCATTAAATAGGAAAATTACAGTTAAAATAAAGAGGTGTCTTTTTGAAATCAAGGCTTAAAAACGTGGGTCACTTAGTGTTTTGCTAACATGGTTTTGAAATCCAAAGAAAAATATGAATTGATTTTTTGGTCACAGGGGCACTTTAAGAATGGTGTGCCTACTATTGTTATTGCGCATACCTTCTGCGCTTCTAGAGATGCTCGGATTTCCTATCAGTGATGCTTACTAATACAGTGATATTTTTGCGCGGTTTAAAACTATCCGGAGAAAGTATATCTTAGTAAGTACTCTTGGCATCCAAAAAGAAAATTGGGGGTAACCATGCATTTTTGAGAGATAATTAAGCTTCAATTTGAGAAAGAACGCCATACATTGCTTTGTATTATAAAGCTTTTTACAATTATTATTCATCACTTATCTTTGAAAAATGCGTGGTTACCCCCAATTTTCTTTTTAGATTTCAATAACACTTGTTAAGATCTACATTTCTCGCATAATCATAAACCGAGGCAAAAATACCTTTGAATTAGTAGGCACCGACCGTCCTTAACGACGGTGCAGGTCTTAAGCAGGGACGGTACAAAACGTGGACTCCTAAACTGGACCTCCTCGAGAGAAGAAAGATACACTAGATGGTTTTCACAGTGACGTCATCAATTTCTAAAAATCAAAATCGCAAAGTCCTCTGAATTATTATGCAAAGGGGGTTGAAGATGACCTAGAAATAAATCTTTGTTGAAGTGACGTGACGTCTTTCGTTTCGAAAATACAGCATTGTGAATTTCTGAATTGGCACCTTGCGTGGCACCACGATTTAAAGCAGTTAAAGTTATTTGGTTGAAAAAAATTTCTATCCCTATGAATCTCAGCAGTTTGAGCTTTTCAAGTACATTAGGAGATGTGTTCATGCACATGTATTTTACTTCATGAGCGAGAAGTAAGAGCTTTCATCGCAAAGTGATCCAGATGTTTTCGTTGATTACAGGTCGCCACATCGGTGGACCACATGGCCTCTCCATACAAAATTCTATAAAGTTGCGTGAAACACTTCGACAAATAACTCAGAAACGATGATAAGAATGGGAAGGTTGGTTAAAAGATTCGTTTCCTACAACATTCCATTGAACGATTTCGTATTTATTTTTTTCTTGCGTGAAACTACCTATAGTTTGAGAATACGAGAAGCGAAATGAGAAACAGAGCAGGCTCTAATCTTCTGTGCAATACGATCACGACAACGCCAATCTAAATTCCTCCATTCGCGCATAACCACAATTCCTTGCACCTTTGACCACAAACCCTCGTTTTGAAGAAAAAAGTATTGTTCTCCCGATTAAAGAGCTGCCTCGTTTGTTCACTTCAGGCTCACTCACTGCGGCAGCACCAATAATCATTCGCGCTAAACAATAATCAAGGTTATGCGCGAATAGAGGAGTTAAGATGCGCGGTATGATCTTGTTCGGCACAGAAGATTAGAGCCTGCTCTATTTTTCATTTCGCTCAGTCGTGTCTGTTTACACTGTCACGCAACAAACAAATTTATCCGAAATCGTTTAATTAAGGCGCTGTTGCACTGTGCATTTTTCGTGCGACTCGTCTCGCAACGCCATTTCTACAAACTTTCTCACATTACAAAACAAGTTGTTTTACGGCTGTTACACTGCCGGCCAGATGTTACACTGCGCAAAGTTTAAAAACTTCGTTGCCACCGTTGAGGAAAGTAGAACTCAATTCCGACTAAGAGACACCTTCGGAACAAGTCTCCAAATCATACGGTCAATCAGGATTGCCTCTTCAGTGTTCCGTCCCCCAACTTTGAATAAAAGATATATAAAGATCTACACTCGACAAATGCTTGCGCTTTTAAACTCGATTTCAAATCAGAATGTCATCAGGGATTGATTCCTTAGCACCTTCCTCGACAGGTTCGTTTCTCATGCCATGATTTTCCTGTACAATCCACAGATAGTCTTGGAATACAGAGCTATTGTTTTCGTGAGTGTTCTCCCATTCCCAGTACAAGTGAGTTTTATTCATTGCTTGCAAATGACCATAGCTGAAAGAAAAATAATAAAATATAAATAAAAATAATAATAATAATAATAATAATAAATAATAAAATAATGAAAAACCCTTTAAGTATTGAGCTTCGTGGTTGTGCTTCTTTAGACAATATAGCGCGAGCTTCCGAAACCTCGATCTGATGCTCAATCAAAGAGTGAAGTTCCCTGGTAGCTTTGTTCCACGTGTTCAAGGTGGCAGAACGATGCAGTAAGACCCTCATATCCCGAGCTCTCAAAAAAGGCAACGAGAGTCTACAATGATGAACATAAAGTAGTACCGCGTAAGGTAGCCGCTTGCCTTATTTGTGATAATCAATATAGTTTATGGTTTCCCTTTTTTCAAAAGGTGAGATTTAGTAATATTAAAAAATAGTATTTAATTAATATATTAAAGTGTCCAGGGCTAATTAGGGACACTCAGCTTTGCTTAGCTCTAAACATACTTAGGAAGGCACTAATCATTGCAGTTTTAACGTTGCTAGCATTGTTAGTGTTGAATTTTCTTTGTTTTCCAATATTTTGTGAATCTCACGGTTTCAAGGTTTTATTCTGGTAAATTTCTGAGACCTCAAGGTTTGGGGGTTTTCAGAGGTTGGAAGGTCTGCATTCTCTACAGTCTGCTATCGACTGTACTATGAGAGGAGTAATTACGATGTGGTTTATTGCAATTCACAGAAAACGCGTTCTTTTTTTTATATTTTGGAGCAAAAATCGTGTTGGTTCGCTGGTCGCCTCTGTTACTCCTTTTACTTTCAACTGGAACACTTAACCCATTCAATTCAAGTTGGGGCAGGGATGGCGGCGCAGTGGAGAGATTAATCGCCTCCCACAATAGTGAATTAGGTAAGCGTGTTCCTATGCTACACGGCGTGTTCCTATGCTACACGGCCAACGTTTGTATAAAAGTAACCTTTTCTATGGTATGTTGGTCTCCCCAGCACAGTCACAAATAGTCTATTTCAGAATACCCGTTCCCGCGAAAACTGGTTGTCATGTCGCCTGAAAAAAACATGGCAGAAGCAGTCACGCGTGACATGGCTTCTCCCGATTGGCTAAAGTGGCCGGCCTTTGTTTGTTTTCCCGCGTGAAGTGTATCTAAAGATAAGTCCATTTGTGACTGTCTTGGGGCAAGCCCGAAAATTGGTAGAGAGACACTCTTATCTAATTTACTCTTGCCTCCCACCAGTGTGGCCGAGGTTCGATTCCCAGACTCGGTGTAACATGGGGGTTGAGTTTGTTGGTTCTCTTCTCTGCTCCGAGGGGTTTTTCTCCGGCGGGTACTCCGGTTTTCCCTTCTCCCCAAAAACCAACGTTATATTTGATTTGGGTTTAAATAATTTGATTTCTATGTAGTGTCCCCCATCAGTGTCCCTGCACTAGAAAACTTGACACTTAAATAAAAACGAAAAAAAGCAAGGTGACACAAACACCAACCCGGTGTGGCCAACACATCATGCATGCGCACAACCATTTCACCGGGTCAATTAGCAGTCATGGACAGCTGTTTCGGCCTTGCTGGGCCTCATCAGCATGGCGTAGCTAACATACCAGCGCCGGGTGTTTTAGACACTCCTTTAAGTGGCAGCACACCGGGTTGGTGGTATGGTGTGTCACCCTGCTTTTGTTTTGTTTTTGTTTTTTTTTTCACTTAAATTAAGTCTATTGTTATTATTATTATTATTATTATTCAATTCACACTCTCGGAATAAGATGTTACCGACCCGTAGTCTTCAATGTATTTTGCCAGATTGTCCCGGGGCGCTTTGCCATCGGAAAGTTTTTCCTTTGAGCCAGCGGAACCAGCCACTATCGTTGTCATGTATGCAGGATTGATATATGTATGTCCCTTCTGATGGTCTACTTCATCGTCATACGCTGCAGGGGATGAATGAGGAAAAAAGATCTTCGCTTCTTATTTTATTTTATTTCATTTTTTTCATTGACCACCCGGCACCTGATTATCGGATGCTTGGCAAAATACATTTAGGACCTCGAGTAGTCAGCGGAGGTATTACAGTTCTTAGAAGCTAAGCATTTCCTTTGAGGTCCTAGCACATCCATCCGCATCTTACAACGCCCTTTTTCGAGCACTTTGAACGCAAATTTCATATCATCTTAACTTTTTCCGTGCCATAGAATTCAATATCTCGAAGTGAAATGAAAAGTTTCGACTTCAAGGTTAGCTGAATTGGACATGTTGGAAACTATTTTTAACACTTTCCATCAAGCTTTCTCTAATCAGCTTGGAAACCTAAATTGTTTACTCTAGTACACGTTACTGTGACTGCAAAAGAAAACTTCATGTTTAAAATTGACGGCCATATGCCTTGTTGATCAAAAAAGCCAAGAAAGTTTTCCATCCTTTGCTGTGCATTTTTATGAAATCGTGAATTTGGTCACTTTATGGTTTAAGAAGTCTAGTCTTTTTCTTTCTCAAAAATGCTAAAATTTGTTAACTGTGTCCCTTTTAAAGACACAAAAGACTCGTAGTTCCTAGTTGTCCTTCAACTCTCGCTCCGTACGGCCTTTCCTTTGTCTCCATACAACTCGGGAACGGAAAGACAGACAGATAAGGAGACAGAAAGGGATGCCAACCCCACTCCTGCCACGTCCATTTTTCCGCTCTCAACCTACCCATAGTCGAGGATGTATTTTGCCGACATGTAATCAGATGCACGGGTCCAGTTGGAAAGTCTTTCGTGGGAGCCCGCGGATCCTGCAACAATCACGGTCTTGAACTTGGGATTTACGTAAACATGGTTATCACTTGGTTTATCCACACTTCCATCGTACGCTAATTTGCATAACAAATGAAACATCACTATGAGGTGCAGAAAAATTGTCACTACGGTAATAATTTTCTATCATGTGAAAAACTATTTATTCAAGGCTTTCATATGGCTTTAAAAACAGGTGAAATAATTTCAAGGCTTGGAACTGCGAGAACTGATTGCCTACACGACGTTTGTTAGGTTCAACGAATCTAGGAGAAGGTAGACTCGATTTCCAGCCGCTATGGGAGTGAAGTTAACATCCTCCTCCCAACGAATGCCTGGATCGATCACTGGTCGGCGTCATTTGTCCGTGACGTAGCACTCGACGCAATTGTATTTTGTATTCAGCCAATTATATTTTGTACTTGGCAGGCAGGCGACTTTCTGATTGGTGGAAAATGCAATAGAGGTTTTGCACGGCAGCTTTGCTGCATGGCAGGAACAATGAAAATGTTTTGCATTAGAGAGAACATTTGTTCCCAAGGGAAAAAGAATCTATTGTTCCTACCATACAACATGGCTGCCGTGCAAAACCTCTATTGGTTGGACCAGTGATCCAGCCGTGGTGTGCGCGGAGGAACGCGGGCGCACAAAACGGCTGGTCAATCGAGCCTAAGGAAAAGGTGAGGGGGGAGGGGGGGTGAAACAAACCGGGATACCAGTGTTATTTTCTTGGGAATAAACGGTGAGACTTTCGGGTTTTTTCAAAAATTGGTAACAAAGTGACCTTAAGTCTGTGTGCTTACTTGGGTAAAGCCGCTGGTAGTTATGTGCGTGGCCGCATAAGTGTAAGTCAACACCATATTTGTGTAGAAGAGGGCCAAAAGAGGTGAAATTCGTCTCTTCCATAAAGAAAGCCTGGAAAAAAAGCAAATTAAGACACATTAAAATACACAATATTATATAACTTGTTTTTAAGCATAGATGAAAAGTAAGAAAATAATCCAGAAAAGAAAAATCAACGGCCTTCCCGTACAAGGGAGCGCTCTATACACTCAGGTCGGCTATAACTTTTGCGCAGAAAACAATGATAGTAACTGAAGGAAGACAAAAGTAGGGAAACTTAATTCATAAAGAAGCTGGAGCAAAAGCTAAGACATGTGCCGACAACGTTAATTTAAAATTCAAGAAATAAAAATACGTATTACTGATCTAAGTAACCTTTAGGGTCGAAGCTTAAAAGAACAAATAAACAGTTAGGTACCTTATGAGCCAGAGAAACAATCCATGGTGTCTTGTCTCTTTGTTGGTTAGCCTTTAAAAAGGTTATAAAAAATTTTAAGCATCCAGAGGCACTTTGTCCTCCTTTATAGTGTGGAGAACTTTGTAAAATAAACGATGAGGGTGATTTACATCGTTAAACAGACATTAATTGAAATGCTGGCATGTAACCCTTGGAATGCCAATATCGAACTGGAAGTGTAGGAATATTAGTATTCACGAGTTCATTGTGTGGCAATTTCTGTACCTTACTCGTCACCCTGTATTTCTTATTTCATTTCAGGATTTAACCTTCTTGCTGACTGAAAGAGTAATCTCTTACCAACCGAGCACGAGGGCCGTACTGCGGAATATTGGCCCGAGGTCGTGCCAGTAACAGAAACGACCGAGGGCCAATATTCCCCAGTACGGTCCCGAAAAAGTGAGGTTTGTAAGTTGTTTATTATGTGGCCTCGTTTCTTTGAGCGATTGCCGAGAAACTTCTCTGCTTGGTGAATGTTCCTAATTCTCGTCTTCAATCAGCGAACTTTGAAAAGTAATCTATTACATGTAAAACTAAATTCCGCTTTCTATTAATTCTGCTGTTGTGATGAAAAAATTAAATTCCGCTTTTTAAAAACTTTTTGGGTTTCGCCCAACTTCAATTAAGCGGGAGAGAGAAAAAATACGGAAACGGACCGTTTCCATGGTAATGGCCTGTACTGTAAAACCGGCAAGCAGAGTGCTTCATTTAGCCTGAGAATTGCTTGCCATATAATAATATAACTTAATTCATAACACGAAAGAGTCGTTTTCAAATTTCTCCTCAATGGATTCTGACTGGAACGAAAACAATACCTTGATTAAATCCGCTTCAAGCCAATTCAGTTGCCTCTGTATTTGACCCTGTGACAACGAAAAAGATAGTTAAACATTTGATGTCATAGAGACAAACTGCTATTTTTGAAACGCATGCTTTGTTAATCATCTGCTGAATGATGCCAAGCTCTAGATGGGTGGCGGGTGACGGTTTGTTTTTACCATTGTGCCGATTAGGTGTGACTTCTGTCGTATTTTCTGGTGCAGTTCAAATAAGCTTCGCGAGTCTAGTTAACCAATCGGTGATTTCCAAGAATGACTGCAGCAAACATCTTTACTTCTGATTTCCAACACAAGACCGCATCTCGCCTCTTTGATAAACTCTTGACGGAATTGCGGGGATTTCCTTTCTCAAAAATGCTGGGAGATAGAAGCGCTAGAGAGAGAAGTTTTAGGTCAGGTGGCAGCTATTGCAACAGCTAACGTGCAGAAAACACATTCAACAGAAACAACGAAGCCCAATCTAAACACAATATAATTGTTTCCTAGACCGATCCAATGAAATAAAAGACTGTCAAAAGCTGCATGCAAACCAAAACATTAGCGACCACGTGACCATGATTTTCCCGCCATTTTTTTGCGTTTGCCCGCGGTTGCCGCCAGCCGTTAACTTTGCCGTATAAGTGGAATTTTCTTCTCGTTTTTCTTCTACATAGCAAGTTGTTTGTAGGGAAAAAAGAATCCCAAAACCATTTCCCGGTAAGTCAAACAAGGATATATTAGGTTTCATGGTTATAGAACGTTCATAACGGACTCCTTGCCGCAATTTTTTTCATAAACTCACGTTGATTCTCTGGTAACTCACAAAAAATTCTCCATCTGAACTCGCGAAATTTGACAGGTAAGGATTTTCATTTGATATAGCGTCTTTTTCTACAAACAATGTTTAAAAAGACTTCGAGTTTTTGTTTTTGTTTTTGTTTTTTTTTTTGTTGACGTAAGACTCGAGATTGACAGAGTCCATCCAGAGTTTTCTTGGGCCACGCCAAGCTACAAGCTTCACTCCATTTTACGTCAAACGTGAATCGGCAAGCCGCCGTTTGCCGTTTCGCGAACGTAGGCTAATTCTTTCTATTATCACGATATAGTATAAATACACAAGTGATTACTTCACAAAAGAGAAAAAAAAAAACATTTCAACGCGAAACCATCTTCACTTACAGTGGCAAAACGACTACTGGCAGCCATTTTGTCCGTCGAGGTGATTATCGGCTGATAATCCGAGATAGCGAGCCAATGAGAGCGCGCGATTTTGTATAATCACCTGTGTATTTATACTAAATCGTGATAATAGAAAGAATTAGCCTACGTTCGCGAAACGGCAAAGTGATTATCGGTGAATATTCACCTCGACTTCGTCTCGGTGAATATTCACCGATAATCACTTCGCCTTCGGCGAATAATTGTTAATTCAAGGAAGATTACCTCATCTGGGTAATAGTGGTACACTTCGGTATCAAAGCCAACGAAATGAATAAACCCAATATCCATACTCCACCTGTGGAAAAAAAGATAAGTTCATGACGCAGAGCTTACAACTTCCATATCTCTCCTTGGAGCTAATGTTTCTCAGACTTTCTATCATAAAGATGACAAACAATATTCAAGGTGGTTTTATTCTGCAGTCCAGTATTCTGGGGAAGTGATATGATAAGAGGTTGTGCTGTGGGTCATGTCTGGCTAACTTGTAAGTGAGAGCACTTCGCCTTCCTGCAATGAGATTCGCCGGGATGTCGCAAACGGACTCCCCTGCCCAAGAATCCACGACAATTCTCGTTGCACAAAACCAAGGTTCATTTAATCACTGAAAATTGTCACAGTTCATAATCCACGTTCACTCTTAGCAAAAACCTATCCCCAATGACAATCTTACTGACAGAGACGTTAAACGATGAACAGTGAGTGTCTGGTTTCCGACAAGGATCGACGCCCAATGCGGGTTGAGTTATTTGGTTCTCCACGCTGCTCCAAGAGGAACCTCTCGCGGTGCTCTGGTCTTCCCATCCGATCAAAAACTGACATTTTACTTTACTTTATTTGAGCTTTTTGCTTAAACGATTCATTTGTGGTGTCCCCAGTCAATAAGTTCATAACAGTCTTAATGAACTGTGATCTACAAGTCTAAATTCGCTTTTGGATTCAAAACGAAGGTTGAGATCAACTTGAAAATTGAAAAAACTAATAATAACATTGAGAAAATAATAACAATAACCATAGACTGGTTTCACTTCCGCTTGCGTAGCCGACGCCCAGCTCCATGTTAGAAAAGCGGTTGAGATAGTGAGTAAAGTTGTCCTTTTTCTGTAGAAAAAATAATAATATAAAACGATGATTGTCATTATATCTTTAAAATTATGAATCATGGAAACAAACAAAAGTTCGTCACTCAGTACGGACGAAAATCACCGCAAAGAGGTCCATTTCACGGAAAGGCCCGAAAGCTTTTCGGAGTTCCGAACCAAGCACTAAGCCACTCGTTAAAGTGCAGTCCACTCATTGAGAAAATCTGTCTTCTAGACATGTTTTCAGGAGAAAAAGTGGAACAGTCGCAAAGCTTCATGATTTGACTCCTTTCTTTTTCACGGTACATAACACTTTATTGGGGCCACTCATGCGGGTTTTTGAAGTGCAAGTGCGACTCACAAGGCGCGCTAGGGGAGGGAAAATAGTAAAGTTCAGCTTCAAAAATCTCCCGATAACACTTGTTTTGCAGGCTCATGGAAACGCACGTGAGATCCGCGTTTAGGCGAGGTCGTGTGTTCAAAATCGAGCCTAAGTGGCTAAGAGCGAAATCTTTCTTATAAAAAGGGTTTAAGTTCATAGATAAACTTTTTCACTTTGCTTTTAAAAACGTTAACAAGGGAAGAAAGCGTACTTTTCACAGAGCTGAAAACATTTTGACTAAAAAGTAAAATAATTGCTGAATATACGAAGCTTTGAATGGTGCAGATCTTGGAGGATGGAGATTGTTATCCTCCTCATCGATCTGCATTGTTTCTTCCTCATCGGATAATTGTTAAATTACCTCGTGATTTCCTGGTAAAACCATGTAGGGCACTTTCGTAGCAATAGGTTGAATGGCATTCATAAAACTGCAAAAAAGAATGACACAAAGGGAAAAGGAAACTATCGCAACGTTGCAATTTGATAAACTTAAAAATAACGTTCTTACACGACAATATCATTTCAAAGGTAAATTCACGCTAGTGACGAAAAAATTGCCAGTTTTGATCCTAAACTGCAGCTATCCTATTTGACGCATCATTGAGTGACGAGCCCGTTAGTGACTCAAAAAAAAAGTGCTCGAGTTAAAGAACTCCGCTAAGCTACTCGCCAGAACATCTAACAAGCGATTCATATCATCCTTATTGCATTGAAAAAGAAGAATTAGGGGAAAATACTTGTTTCGGGAAAGTGTCATATCATTTTCGTGATGCGCGCGTGAACTATAGAAATAATCAAGAGTACAGTTAACAAAATGCACCAACATATCGCGGAATTTTTGTACTCTTTTCGAGCGTTATCCGTTCAATAACCTACAGAATTGGATAATAAAGAGCAGAGCCTTAAATCTTGATTTATAACTTAGGTTTTCGCCACGTCACTTTTTTTTGCTCAGAGTGAACACAGTGATTGTTCAAACTAAATGAAAACTTACGGGAAGACATTTGTTTCTGCTTACAAACAAGTTTTCTTTTGTATGGATGAGTGTTGTCCTTGTTAGCGTGTGTATAGTTATGTAAACGGCCGGAAAAACGGCACAGAAATCAAGTGATGCCTAACGCTACTGTGAATGCGAAGGTTGGATGAAGAACCTTCGTTGATCAATAGCACCAGCCGAACTACTCAATGTACTCTTGGGTGATTCACGTAGAGTAAGTAGTTCATGGTACAGTGTTGATCAGAGAAGGTTATCCAACCATCACGTTCAAAGTAGTGTCAGGCTTTACTTGATTTCTGTGCCGTTTACATATATGATTTTTTTTGTTTCAATGAGCCAAACACTTGAACAAAAGAACCACTGAAATGTTTCGGAAGACAATGAGGTTTGATCGGCGATGCCAGTGGTACCTTCGCAATTGCTATGTTTTCCTTGGCGGTACCGTGGTTTCTTGAACTCCCTTATTCCAAAACAAGACGGCAGTTTGAATATTTAGAACGACGTTTATACTCACTCGTCTCCGATTTCTCCCTCCTCTTCATACATGTCATAAGCCATATCTAAAACGACAGAGAAGCAAAGATGGCAACAGATGAGTACACACAAAATCAACCAATTACGTGTGACTTGAAAAGCAGAAAATTCAATCTACAACATAAACAAGGCAAAGTTTCAAATACCAAAGATCCTTTAAAAAAACTAAATTCTACTGAAACCTTTAAGGCTTCAGCACCGCTAAGTTAAAAAAGGGGGGAAGGTCCGACATCAAACAATACAAGATGACCCTTACGTTTTGACGGAATGGTTAATCGAAGTCGCTGAAAATATAATTTTGCTGCTCAATGGAAAAAGATGCGAATTTCCTTGTGTCCTTTTGGTCTGTTTTCTTTGGACTATCCATAACTATGTAGATGTTGCGACATTGTGACGTACCGACCTCGATCTTTCGTTTCGGTCATCCGTAAGTTTATGCCTCGTTTTGCAACCGTGGGCGTCAATCAGCGATGTTGCTGTATTCTTTAGCGTTCACATTTCGAGTCTTGACGACCGCGAGAACTTTGGAGGGTTCGAGAAAAGCGTTAAAACCGTTCTTTGAAAAACTTTACCTTTTTCATTGATCTAAAGTGTAAACGCTAAAGTATGTCATAATATGTAATTGCGCAATGCCGAGAGGTTAAAATATGACCCACTGCTTTGGACTGAACTGATCTTAATCGTTGTGTTTTGTGCTTTTCATCTCGGCCTCATGCAGTTAACCGCGTAAGGACTGTGTCGAACAAGGCAATAACCCACCGTGAACGTTGACGTTGTCACCGTCTGTGTGTTTGTAATATCGCTGTTGAGTTGAGGAGCCAGTTTCGGAAGTCTTACATAGCGAATAGAGCACAACCTTGTCTTGTAGCATCAGAAGTTCATTTCCTACAATCAAACAACGTCATGTAGCCCAGAAGACTTACCCCCTACATGTATGACAGCATCATATCCTCCGCTCTTTACCTCTGTAATGAGACGGTGGAGACTGACAGCATTGGTGTAACCCATATCACCATACACCTAGTGTCGGAAAAATCTTGTTTAAGACTTCGGTATGACCAGTACATAGGCACGAAGGTATATTCTTACAAGGTACGAAGCAATTCCTTTTTCCAAAGTAAAGAATACCATCGTTTATCACAACATTTTCTGCTTTAAAAAGATAAAAGGCCTGGCCAAACGGATCCAACATGTTGATTCAACATCAACTTGTTGCACTCGTTTGGCCACCATGTTGGATGATGTTGAACAAAGTTTGATTTCCATCAAACACTGTCTTCAACTTCATCCACCATTTCCTTTGTTATAAGGTCAGTGAACAACAATGTTGAATGCGTTTGGCCACGGTATTCAACATTGTGTCCATGGCGACGATTTATTCGCCACTCGCCCCTCGTACCCAGGGTCTCTCTACTCTGCATTGTAACTCAATTATTCTGGCTGAATGAATTCACCGTGGAAGGAATAAATTGTTACATCACATTACATTACATTTGTCGTTGAGGACAAAGGAGGCAAGGAAGAGATACCCTGGGAATGAGGTGGCTTGGCCGCAGAAAGCAAGAAGGTGGTCGGACGAATTAAAACTGACTGAAATGGATCGAACCACTAGAAGAAGGATCATGTTTGAGGGACGTTTCATGCAAGGAATATCATTTTAAGGAAAAGAGAGATCAAGCGTTAAAAAAGATTAACGGTGAATAGGAGATAGAGAGAGTATGATCTAACATTCGTTTGGCCACCTCGTTCAATACTGTGCAACATCACCCAACAATCTTGGATTCAACAATATTGGATGATGTTGTATTCGTTTGGTCATAACTTAAAATTTGTATCAACAGCTCTCACGCCCTTGAATTAACACAACAAGAAAAAGCTCTTCTTTTCACTTACTGCAAAAACTAAGTTGCCGTCTTTAGTGGAAAATGACATGATTTCACTCGCTCCATCGTCTGGGTTTCCAACTTGGTAGTAGTAGCGTGTATCAGGGTACAGACCTGTCAACTTCATAGAAACAATCACAAGTTGTAAAACACATAAGGCTTGTTTGCAGGTTGATACGCTATTTTCATCTACATGTTCCAGCACTCGGCAAAGTCCCTTTTTGACTTATGGCTGTTGCTGTTTCTGCTTAAGTTGCCTTATACACAAGAAGCCTTTATAGCTAGAGACATCACTGCCAAGCCGGCCACTTCTGCTGAACAAAACAGGACAGCCACAACACCAGGGACTTCATCTCTTACTCTTCTCGAATAGTGTGTGGATTCTTTAACGTCCCACAGGGAACTTATGAAGATAGAAGATATTTGTGAGAGAGCAGGGCCTACGGTTTATAGTCCTTATCCGAGAAGACTTGAAAGTCTAACCATTTCCAGATGAAATGGGCCTTATTCGCGCGGCGGCCATATTGGCCATAGACAATAGATTTCGTTCGTACCCCGAGCCTCGAGATGAAATGTTTGGGAACGAGTTTCGGCACGCAAAAACAA
>OX421448.1:54393721-54396221 GCA_949126865.1 Montipora capitata
TCGAATCGGCTAATGTTCTCCCTGTCTTGAGAAAGGAGTACTTCTGGCAACCAGGACGAACGGAGACCCTAAGTTCTCCACTGGTAAAGAAAATTGTTGGACCCCAGTTTTGTTAAGATTTTTCTATCCGTTTCTTTTCCTTTTAGAGTTATTATTTTTACCATCATTTAATTGTTTCACATGTCTTGTTTCCTTTTTCGATTACATCATGCCTATGCATGTCGTCAGTGGTGGATCTAAGAATATTTTAAGGGGGGTGAATTAAAAGAACCGAAGCATATACTCTTACAAACGTCCCGATAGTTTAGGCTGCCATTTTGAAATTGTTTATATTTTGCATTAATAGAAGTGTTTACCTCAGGTAATCAGTATCTGTTTCAGCAGAGATAAAAATAAAACGAAAAGCGGATAAATAGGAAAAAAAGAGCCAAGACGTGGGGTGGCTAGTCACTCTATACCCCCCTCTCCTCTCCTCCTGGGTCCGCCCCTGGTCGCAAGTTTTGCAATAGTCCACTCTCTTGGCCATGACATAATCTGCCGGCTTTTCATTGTGTCAACACTATTATGTTTCAGGTCAGAACGCATCTTTCCAGATGCATCTTTCCAGATGCATCTTTCCTTTCCTAACTATAGCATACAGCTAGGGCCACCATTCCTTAATTTTGCCATAGTGGCTAGGTGGTTCGCATGTCAAGTAGAATGAGTGTACCTATTTACCGGTTTATGGCTCGTCAGTCGCTAATATCAGCATCCGAGCCTCCTGTCCATTGTTTAACTGTAAACACTACATTCTAAGATTGTGAATACGCAGACTTTTATAAATACATATTTTCTACAAGCATCGGCCTACAAGTGTAGGTGCTGGTTGTAATCTGCACCGGGAATGCAAACAGCTGGGGTATGCAAATTCTTCAATGCGGGAAATTGGCAAAAGAATTCCGGAATTCCTTCATTGGAAACAAGAAGTCAAGTATTCAATTTCTTACCTTGACGTTGTGGATGGTGAAACTGTGTCCAGGGCCAGTGAACTCAAACGAGTCACCATAAGCCTTCTTGTCCAACTTATCCGGGCTCGTCCCATAGGTAACGACAGTCTCTGGTTTCTCGTGAGGTGACGGTGTTACATAATTGACATTTCTTTCGCTTGCATTCCCCGTGAAAGCAATGTGAATCTGCTCTGGGTTGTTAGAATGCGCTCTAGCGTAAGTGATTGTTACCAAGAAAAGGAAGAGGGAAACAATTAATGGCGCCTCCATTGCGAAGCTGCACTGTGCTTGTGACTGTCACGAGAAAATTAGAAATCTATGTATTACAATACCTTTATTCCCTGATCAGCCAATAGTTAGCGCTCATGACATCATACCATGTCGTATCATCATATAATAACATAATTATCGCCACCTATCATGCCATATTATATCATATTTGAAATATCGCAAAAGCAATTCTGTTAACAAAGCAACGTGCACCGAACGCAATCACTTTTCTATGCAGAGGATAGAAGATTTGCGCATAACAAAAGAGAGTAGTCCTAAAATTTCTTGTCGTCTGCGAGCGGAAGTCTTTCTTATGTGAAAGTGAAAGGGGTTGTTTACTTTAGTTGGTGTCCTTTTTCAACTGAAAAACGAAAACACAAAAGCGGAAGACTGACACAGAGGCCAAGGGGTCAATCATGTGGCTCTTTATTTTCTGCTTCTATTCGGAGCCTGAAAAGAAATGGTTAATTTGGGAACTCAATCCCGACCATACGAATGTACTAACCATTTGGACGATGATGACATCAATATATTTTCTTTCATTTTTCTTTAAACTAAAGAAAATTTTAGTATTTACAGTGAAGTATCTCTGACCATCTCCTGAATGGTTTACCATAATACGCGTTTAGCAGTTTCAGCAAAATGTGGGAAATAAACATCGGTCGCATCGGAATCAACGAGATTCTTGTCTCTTTACGTACACTATTTAACAAATAAAGGAATCCTTCGTCATTCTTTATTCTAAAGCAAACAATGAAGTAACGAGAGCACAAAAGAAGTTGTAAAGAATCATGATACGCTGATAAAGAAAACGTATTTTTCTGCCAAGGTTGCTTGTCTATCGACCATTTTACTTTCTCTTCGCAGTAGTCGTTTCAATGCTTTGGACTCAAGGCACGATAATCTAAGCCGATCAGGGTGCTTGTAATGATGTATCAAATCAGTGCTTTGAGGAAGGGAAAAAAGCGCGCTACTTGTCCTTACATTTCATTTCGCATGGACTTACCAACTACACTGTGACATTCTTCTCCACTAGCGAAACACGCTCCATTAATTCCAAAATAACCTGCGAAACTAAATACTTTATCTACATGATTCAATGTAACAGATGTAATCTACGTTACATACCACACTTTAGATAACTGTACTGAACACCAAATCCAAACCCACTACGGTCACAGAATATTTTCTCTCTTCTCCCCACAGAATTTCTAACGACATGCAATTCATTCCTATCGAAAAAA
>OX421448.1:54401221-54408721 GCA_949126865.1 Montipora capitata
TCAGCGTTGAGAGCAAGATGCAAGCTACTGTTAACAACGTGCTTTCGCCCATATTTGGGACGTATTGGTTAGCCAGCTTGAAGGCGTGTAAAATACACCTGTTTAATTTTTACGTTTCACCGTGTAGCTAGAAAAAGAAACCGAAGCCCAGCTCAGCGACTATACAATTTGAAGTCCTTTGAAATTGTTAGTAACACATATAAAGTGTTTTCGTCGTTTATCAATAAATGAAGAAACGATTCTGTTGCTGAAATTGGATGATTCCGGATAACGTTGAACTGCCAACAGATACAGAAAGTCAACACACAAATTAGATGAAAGGAGACTTCATTGCGAACAACTTGTCCGAGAAACTTCGATTTGGTATCTTTCTCCACCCAAACCTCGCAATCGTTCTAAAAGAAGTCAATTCTATTTTCACTTCAACGGATGTTTGTTTTCCAACGTTGTAAACAACACTTGAAACGAATGGATTTTGCTTTCCACCTCATGAAGGTCCACTACAAATGCCTTGAGGCGTTTTGCCTTTACTGAGGCAAGTTGAACTAATTGATAATGTTTTTGCTATTAATAGGGAATTTCCACTGCGTGCGCAAACGTGACAAGCTCATGTCTAAAAGGCCACGAAACTATAAAGGATTTCGCAAGGGATTGGTGATTCATGTTCAATTAGAAAGCAAAAATAATAAAAACGATAAAATATTTGAATAAAGCTCACTTGAAAAGGAAATTCCCGAAGAGTGGTTACGACTTAATATTGAAATTCCTTATTTCTTTCTTTAAACTTAAATAAAGTAGTCATGATGACATGACAGTTATAAATTTTGTGTTGCACGGTGCTGGAAATGCTCGATAGAAATGTATTTTGAAGAGATGTGGTGATTTATTTTTTATTTTGCCCAGAATAATTGTCAGAAACATATTCGTAATACATAATAAATTCCAGATGTTAAATCACTCCACATTTTGTCTTTGAAAATCTAAATTGCGAAAAAGTGTCGTTTTCCAAGAGATAAGACAATTGAATAGAGAAAAAAATTATGGCACTAGCTGTCCTTTCTTCTTTTTAATCTTAAATTTGAATTCGACGATCGACGAAATCTGGCCAGCTTTAAACATTGAAATAAGTCATATCTACTTGAATTTGAATTTATATAAGGTATCATGTAAATTCTCCTTTATTGAGCATTGCTGGCGATTTCAAACAATTTTTCTCAGTTTGAAATTAGTATTACAGAAAAAGACTCAAGCGAAAACGTTTAGAAACTCAATTGAAAAGAAAACACATCAAACGCATTTCACGGTTTTTGAACAAACCATTACGGTTTCGTGCTCTGCTTTTTCAAACAAACCAATTTATAGTTCCGTCGTATATCATCTGCCAGGAAATTTCAGTTGACAAGGAAATAAAACAAAAGCAAGATAATTAAAAGACCTTTACCTCCTAAAAGAATAAAACGTAGCTTTGAAAGACTCATTATCAATTTCATTTGACGTTAATTTCTTTATTTGCTTTGTTATGAAATTTAACCTGCTGGTTTTACGACTGCCTTCGGTGGATTTGAAAGTGTTAATGAATGTTAAGTATACAGTTTCAGACAACTTCACAATTTACCTGCAAACGAAGTAAGTATCACGAAATCATCATGTTCCCTTTTCGTTTTTTTTTTTTTTTTTTGCATAGATAAGATCTGTTAAACGATAAAATCACTCTTCCTCTTAAAGTAATACGCAAAAGGTACGGAGAGCCAACAACAGTTTTCATCTGGACGAATCCCCAGGCATGAAGCCGGAAATGAAGAGCACTGATTCGTTCAGGCACAACATTTTATGCATCTGCTGCATTGTTCACTGAGTACTAGAAATCCGTTTTCAGACGATAAAAACTTTTCTGATCAAAAGTTTCCCGTCTCAACTAACGAAAGAGGACGAAAAATTCTCTTGAATTCAAAATTAGCCACGAAAATATCATGACTGACTTTCACTTTCTTCATTGAAAAGCCAGCGACTGTTTCTGTTGTGAATACAAAATTTAGCTTTTCTTTTCAATAGTCAATCAACTTGGAATCCTGGTCATAACCTGGATATTGCGTTTGTACAGTTCAGACTCTGGGTACTCGTGTATATATCATATCTTTTTATCCACCCTCGGATTTTAGAGTAGCTTGGTGTAGCCAATATCTCCGAGCATTAACTCCTCTCAATCATGATACACCACAGAGGACAAGCCAGACTCGATGCTTATAATTAGAAATTTGTGTTCTCGCTTAGCTTGGCAACACCTGGCTCACAAAGTGTAAGCTGATAACCGAGATCTTATGATACTACTGTGTAAGCAAGAACCAGCATAAAAAAAACAGAAGCACCGGATTAGGATGAAAGGATCTAATCAGAAATATAAATATTGTCAACACTAAAAGCCCTAATGAAGAAAGGCAGTATCTTTTGAAATATTGGTTTTAGATGAACTCTCGCCATCTGATTGGCTATCAAGACGAGGTATTCAGTGTGGAATTACAAAACGAGGCTGACCGCCGTAGCAACGGGTGGCCTTACATAGCAACAGAGGCAAAAGTTGGAAGTAATTATGTTTTCAAAGCAATTTTTTCCGTTTACAATGAAAACACCTGGCGGAAGTGCGAAAGAATACGTTTTTCCTAAAAATTCTTTGACTTGGGCCATTTAAGTTTCAATGAGCCTGAATACACAAACAGCCGGGTTGCAAACATTTGCTTGAAATAAACTTAACGTTTCGTATGTTACAACAAACATCATCAGAAGTGATTATTATTCAATTACAGATAAATTTAAATTCAAAAATACAATTGAACGCAGTGGGAACTAACGCAATTGATTGACATAAGACGACAAGTAATATGCTAAACTTTATCTCTATTATTAGCATATTTTTTGTCGTTTTGGGTCAATCAATTTTGCTAGTTCCCAGTCCGTTCAGTTGCAATTTATCTGTAACTGAATAAAAATCACTTCTAATGATATGTATGTGGTAACATACGAACCGTTAAGTTCATTTAAAGCTATGTAGTTCAAGCATAAGTTTTTCCGGCCTAATTTTGTTTTGTTTTGGCTGGCTCATGACAGTCGAGACAGCTGTTTGAAATTGCTTTTTTAGCGTGCATTGAATACTGCAACAACCGTTAAAAGGACAACAATGGAAACTCCGTGCCTTAAGCCTGGTTTCGAGGAAGACCTTAGACAGCAATGACCAGAACCAAGGTTGCTGACCAGCGGTTTTCGTTAAAACAATGGTTTGCTGAACACAGCGGTCAAACGTCTGCGCATGTGCGAGCGTTGGAGTGAAAAGGGCGAACAGGCGGGCAAAATGGCGGTGCGACCTAGTGGGTTTAAGTTGTGACACTCAAGTCGCTTCACTGGAGTTAAAAACGACCACACAAGCGAGTAAGTCTGTACATATTTTTTTATTGAGACCGGCATACAGTAGCCACATGTAGAAGTGATATCAAACAGTACTTTAAACTAAGGTAATAACAGCTGATCGTACGATACATTCGATTTAGCATGGTCTATCATGGTCTAGTATAATACTAAGGCACTCATGCATGAGAAGACACAGCATTGGCAATCATTGTAAGTTACACGTAAAGAAAGGTGAAATGCCGTGTTCTTCTCGTGATTTGATTGAGAAGCTGTGTATATATTACATCATTCATATCATCCTTAAAGCTTACGTACAATTCTTGAGTTAAGTGCATAGGCATGTTTTATAAATTAATTTATTTTGCAACAGAAATTTCGGAATGATTTCCGTACAGGTCCCTACTTCATTATGCATGCAGAATAAATTAATTATTCATTCGCGCTATTGTTTTGTAGAACAATACGTATACCCAAGAGAACCGAATATATACATGGGTAATTTGTACTTACGGGATGAATAAAAATGAATCTCATTTATCTCTCCCTCCCTCTATCTCTTCTTTCTCTTCATCGCCTTCACCGTTACTCGTTTTCGTCCCAGCTTTCCTCTTTCTATCCCTTCGTGTTGTTCTTATTTCCAGATCCCGCTCGGCTTTTTCTGCCATTTTATCCCATGATATGTCACTCGCAGCTTGCCTTGAACTCCGACCCACTGTAAACATCTGGATTACTTGTCCCTGTTCTTCACCACTGAGCTAACGTGTCAAGTTGCTAATTCACACCTTCAAAATGATATTTATTTTGAATTCTGGCTGACTATTTACATAACAATGATACGTAATTATATGCACGTGCCGCGCCGAGCACCTACAATCGAACTTGCACTCGTACGTTACCGTTAAGAGATCCCTGTTTTACTACTCTTGAAACAACCTATCCCTTTTTAATAATGCTAACCGTAACCCTAATTACGGCTAAAGGCACTGTTTAGGCTTAAGGTTAGTCCCAGTGATAGTTTTAGGTTTTCCAGTATTGCTGTGAACTGTGACCTGCTTTTCCTTCATGCCCCGTGCGTGCGGCACACTTAGAAGTTCACTGCGTTGAAGAGTGTACCACGCTTACAGTCTGATTGGTGCATCTTTCATGGGAAACTTTAATGCACGAGTTCATTGCAATTAAAATCGTTTCATGTTTCCCTTCTTTTGAAACAAACTTGTGTCTTCGTAATAATCAAGATGGCTAGCGAAGTAAAAGCGTCAGCAAAGGGAGATTTGAACATTTGGAAATTGTCCCTGCTTTATAGCCTATCCCAAGCGGTGCATAGAGTGGTGCAAAGAAAACAATTTACTTTCGTCTTCCGTGTCCAAAACCCGTATGGAAACGCAGTCAGTTGGCAAAGACAAAGTGCATCAGGAGATGGATCTGTTTCGCGATGCTCAAGAAAAAACTACAATGGATGACCTTCAATCAGCGAGAACACATAATTTTCTGACAGTAAACTTTCCTTGAAAAAGTATTAGCCCTAGCTACCTGTGGCCGGAAAGTTTACAATTGCCTACAAGACAAGGGCTAAACATAATCTCACAGTTAACCATCGCCTACACTTCGTCGACTCAGACAAACGAGCCCACAGTAGGGCATTGAAAAGACATGATGGGGAGTGAAACGAAGTATGCCTCGTACGGGAACATCCATGGATCTCTACAAAAATTAGTTACTTGGAAGCATCATTGAGCATATTGCCGATCTCTACAAAGAGCGATAAATCGCAAAATCGCACTAAATGCACCGTTCGTGATCCTGAATACAGGGAAGGAAGAAAACATACACTTTGCAGTGTCTCGGCGAATTCGTAAGCCGACAGAAAGAACAATTTCACGATAAAAAGAGCAGGTAGCCATTAAATTTTTTATGACAGTACTTTTATTTGGTTTGTTTGTTCTTTGAGAATCTGAACCCTATTACAACGATTGCTTGAAACTCTACTTCTTGCGCTTATTCTAAAAGTGAAAAATGGGTAAAATTGCAGGAAAAGTGCCGAAATTGCAGGGAAAAATGTTCGATTTTCCGTATTTCAGTCAGAAGTTCGACCCGTTTTTTCAAAGTCCATTTAGACTTAGAAAAAAAAACCTCTAAGAAGAAAGAACAAAGCGCCACAGTCCCAAAAGACATCTATTGTTATCGCTATTGTTTTCTTGAAACAAAGGAGCGTATGCATAATGAAGTAGGGACCTGTGCGGAAATCTTGCCGAAATTTCATTTTAAGAAATGAAAAGTTCTTTCGATCTATCGTGTTTTATTTTGTTTAAGTAATGCTTCTGTGTAGTTGTATTGTTTTTTGTTTTGAAGTACCTGTTATTTCCAGAGATGTTCTCTTATTTGTTCAACACTTGAACTTCATCATTCTTCCTTTTGTAAGAGGTTTTAAGTAATGCTAATTGATCTCTTTTGAAATTCGTTCTGTACACTACACTGTACATGCAAAATAACTGGTCTTTAGTCACAGAAATGTTACAAATGTAAGAGAACATAAATTGTGTTGTAATGACAGTTCTTGTTTAATTTTTGCCAGAAATGCCTAGCCTCTCTTCCTGATATGTCAGACCTAGCAACTATGACACCATGAGGGAAATGGAAGTGACTGTCAGGACAAACAGTTTTCCATCTCAAGCAACAAACCAGATGGAACTGCTTTCAGGGATAAAATAGGATGCAATGTAGCATATCACAGTGAACATGCTAATTTATTACCAGATTTCTGGATTTCAAGAAACTGAAATGTACATTTGCACTGTTCCCTGTATTATGCTCCACAATTATTAAATTTGTGTAACCTTCTCATTCTCAAAAGCGATCAAGATTTAATTCTTACGGAGTAACACAAGGCAGCAGATTGTATAGAAAACAAAGGAATTTTTACTGTTATTTTCAAGATTATTATTATTCTTTTGCTGTTGGTGTTGTTATTATTATTATTATTATTATTATTATTATTATTATTATTATTATTATTATTATTATTATTATTATTATTGAAATGTCTCTTAATTTTAGACTCACTACAGGTATGATTAAAATGAAGGGCTCAAGAAAGGAAATAAATAATATATTATTATTCACACTACACCTGAACTGTTTGATTTGCTTCTGTATATCGTTTGCCCTCAGTCGTTGGCATTGTGCAGCAAGAGGACTAAGAAATGACTTGTGATGGTTTTTAAGACCTTTGGTGAAAATTTCTTACAGGTGATATTTTACGATACCACCTTTACTTTAAAGTCTCCCTTCCTTCGCATACCAGATAATCTATAGCTGTCAAAAGCGACGCATATGGCATCTGCCCTTCTCGATGTTCACCAGTACATACCAGCTGTTGCAAAATCCAGCGCAAAGTATCTCAACAGTGCTGATGCATGTAGAGACCCAAGTCTTTTTTGCAAAGGACATGTAATCTGTGATCTATGCAAACATGGAAATTTATTTCAGATTTTTCAGATGTACCCTTTTATTGGTTCAGATTAATTCATGTTTATTCACAACTGAAATATGCTATTATATGAAGGAGGGCAACTGTTCTTTATTCTTGGAGGTATCCTCTGTCTTGTGACAGTCTGGAGTCTTCGCGAATTATTTTTTTAAAGACAGCTTTAAACAATAGGCCATTTTACAGTTGTTTGCTCAGTGACCTGGCCTATGAATGGCTGTGAGGCTGCCGGTGACCTTGAATCAATACAGACCTCACTGCTTTTATCATGTAAATTGTGTTGTTGTGATTCAAGTTAGTCTACATTAACATTAGAAAAGCACAAAGGTTTGTATCAAAACAGGGTCACCGGCAGCCTCGCTTCCATTCTTAGACCAGGCAGCTTAGCTACAACTGTAAAATGGTCTATTCAGGTACTTCACTTGAAGCTCTGTAAACTTCCTCATGGCACTCACTTCCTACAAGGGCAAACCACTGTTTTAATAATGACTACCAACTGCCATCTGAAATCTTTCAATCAATTCTCCAATTGAAGGCTCTAAAATAGTGATGCTAAAATTATCATAAAAAAAACAGTTCCAGTTTTACACTCTGGCTTTTGCTAGGAGTAGTAAATA
>OX421448.1:54413721-54418721 GCA_949126865.1 Montipora capitata
GCGGTATTTGTCGATAAGACCCAACAAATGACTTAAAATCAAAAAAAGTTTTTTTGTGATTTTTGGCAAAACGAAAATTTCAGGCTGTCATTGGCCGTTTGCCGTGTGAACGCAATACTAAATCTCTCTCTAATTAGAATCGAAACAAACGGGAAAACCTCCGACCGAAATTCGCCTTTTGACAAAAAACCAAAGCAGAAATATCGACCACCGTAACGTGATGTTAAGTGAGCACAGGGGAACGGGGAGCAGGGGCCCGTTTCTCGAAAGTCCCGAAAACTTTTCGGGCCCGAAAAGGCATTTGTGAAACTGTCAACCGCTTGTTCTAGAGAACCGATGTTCTGATATTTTTTCAAGGTAACAAAAATCAAAATGACTGTGAAGTTTGGCATCTTAAATCCTCTCCGTTCTTGAGATACAGAGGGAATTGTGACACCCGAAAATGGCCCGTAAAGTTTCGGGACTTTCGAGAAACGGGCCCCAGGGCTGGCTGTCCCGCGAAATTGATTCCCAGACAAGGCGTCCTATGTTGGTTTAGTTTGTTGGTTCTCTACTCTGCTCCGAGTGGTGTTTCTCCGGGTACTTTCCCTATCCTCAAAAAGCAACGTTTTATTTTATTACGTGGGATGCCTAAGTCAGACCACGTTTAAAATTCGCTTGAGTGTCGTTTTGATCGTAGTCAGATATGGTAATTCGCCACGTGCCTTTTCCGAAGCTCGTGGCTTGATTTAACCACGTTCCCAGGGCTTTTCTCTGCCGCAGAGAAAAGCCCTGAGAGCGAGGTTGGGCTTGACACTGTCAGTGATGCAATTCTCTTTTTATTTTCGTGCGAAAGGTAATCGTAAGCTCACATGGACTTTGCAACACACACACCACTTCCCTTCTTCGAACAAGACGCCAAATAGACGTTCACGTGGGATGCACTGATCAAAGTAAGCAACAGGCAGCGACTGTAAATAAAATGCTTCAGTCTGTGTCAAAATTCCTCAGAACAGTAAGCGAATGTTCTGTTGATAGAACCCACTGGGAAATCGGAAAAATCAAAGCCCCAGCTGAGATTCGAACCCACGAACCTCACCTGGGTTTGAATCTCAGCCGGGGCTCGGATTTTTCCGATTTCCCAGTGGGTTCTATCAACATTTCATTTCATGTGTGTTCATCATTCTCACATTCGCTCACTTGGGTGGTTGGTTGGCCGCATCTCTCAGATGTGTTTTAAGTTGACTGCGCGATGCAGTTATGAGCTATGCTGTCAGTCGTTATTTGACTCTGTAGCTGCGTGATGCAGCTCGAGTCAAAGACCCACATTTCACCCTAGCTCGTCATAGAGTCTCTAGTAGCTCAGTGGTTAGAGCATTCGACTAGATCACCGAGGGTCGTGGGTTCGAATCTCAGATGGGGCTCGGATTTGTCCGAGTTCCCAGTGGTTTCTATCAACATTTCATTTCATATGTGTTTATCAAGCCAATGTTCGGATCTGAAAGTTTTGCGTCTCACTCTCCCTCACCATTTTGTTTGGGGGAAAGTTTCTGAGCCCATTTGGCAAAACAACATTGTGGGAGGGCAAGGTATTGGAAAGTGTTTCAACAATTTTGTCCGAGGCCTTAGTTCTTATTCATATTACGGGTGTTGTATCAGCTCAAGTGGCGCTCAAGTGATCTTCGTCTACTCTAAGAGCTACCAACCTACTCCTCCTTTGCAATCGATTTTGTCCATCAAGCGCGACAGCGATGAACGCGAGAGAGCCCGAGAGTATTACACCTCTTGCCCTCATTTCCGGTTCCCGCTTTCACAGGAATGTGAAGATAAGGAAAAAACTACTTTGTTACTGAAGTTGTATAATACCTTTAAGTTATCTGGTATTTGTGATTAAAATTTCCAATACATGTGTTGTGAATATAATGCGCACGTGACCTGAAGATAAAGGTTAAAGTGCATATCACCACCCCTAGCAAGTCTGTTATTTTCCGACAAGTACCCATCGTAAACAAGCAATAACAAAGGAAAAAAACCGGATTGGAAGGAATCTGCGATTTTGAAAAGCACTCGAAGTTAAAATCACGCACAAATAAGACTGGCACTAGCGGCAGTCATACCGTCAACCCGGTATCTCCACAACACACGAAAGACAGAACTATATGCGATTCAACGTGAAACTTTACAATTCTGGCTAACAAAATGTCTGAAAGTCAATGTGAACTATTGGAACTATTGGCTTATTCCTTTTGGGATGAACCCAAGATTATGCGACGCTGGAAGTCCTCCTTAGCGAAGTGTCTTGCGGTGAATACACAGAACTGTTCTCAGTTGACTCCCATTTTGCTCTCTTTTGCTTCACAAACTTAACACACTTCTCTCTACGCCTTTTTGCCTTGAACGGTTACGATCGAAGAAAGGTATAGCGTGAAGAACTCACCGACACGTGAAAAATACAAACAATTTTAAATACTCTGGTGTCCAAGGCCGGTGCATCTCTTACCATTCACCTTGAAAGTTGTTCGTACAGTTCATTGACTTTAATTAAAGCGCTCCTACATCCATTTGAGGTAAGGATGGGGTTAGCTGATAGCTGAGATTGGGCCAAAATTTAACTGTTATCTGAGAACCGATTTGTTTTTTAACTGATAGCTGAGAATTGTTGATGTGTTTTTTTAACTGTTAGCTGAGAAATGGTAAACAATTTAGCTGACAGCTGAGAAATGGGCGAAAATTTAGCTGATAGCTGAGATTCCAACACCCCATCCTGACCCTCCTATTTCACTCAAGGCAAAAATTTGATCCACGCTTTTAGAAAATGCCAATTCATTTGTTGCTATAATGTTTCCTTTGCGACTTACCTGATATAACATTACAAGCGAATTGTCTAAATGGTCGGCATAACAGCCCTGATGAACAGCAAAGTTTCAGTTTAACAGTCAGCCGATTCACTAGCAGTAATTAAAAACCGGCTGATTTTTCTCCATGAAAATCACTGCACTGCAAATATATCAAAACATTGAGTTGCTGCTGGTTATATTTATGAAGAATCGAGTGAAATGCGCTTTGTACAGAATTGAGCCCTACGGTCACTTTGTTTACATCGTCCCGTCGCAAAATATTTCTCGGATAGCGCCAACAATGCAGGATATTTAATTTCGCTCCTCTTTCTAGACCTTTTAAATTGCATGAAAAGGAAAAGTGATGAAATTTAAGACCGCTGGTATTGACCGAATTCATACTTTAACAAAACGTGGAGTGAGGGTCTTAAGCTTCGAAATAATGCACTGTAGATGTTTTCATCGCCGGCATTCGCGGATCGAAATTTGATAGTAATCGACGCGACGTTCCGTGTTTAAGTTTCGACTTGTTTGGCGGTCTTGCAATTTCTCCTTTCGTTTACGTACGTACACGAAAGGCTACAAACGTGTATACGACTATACGATACGCAGTTTCAGTCGCAAAACGCGTATTCGCATATGGAGCGCGTTAATTTTGCATCTGCATTGTTCGCTTATCATTGAACTGCTCCTTTTTGAATTCAAAATGGCGGAAAATGAGGTATTTTGGGGGATTTTGCCCGCTTATAAAAAGAAATCTAAGGAGACAACAAGAGTTATTTCCTCACAGTTCATCTTTGGTGGACATTCATTATCATAATTCATTATCACTGGCTAAGGGTGATAGGCACTTTAAGTTTTTGAAGAAGTGATTGGCTTGTCTGTCTCTAGTCCCCATGAAAACACCTATAGTCGCAAAGGAAATGTTCGATTCTCATCTCACTTGACTTTCCTTTGCGCTTTTACCACGTCTTTTGTGACTCTTTGTTTGCCTTAGGAATCAGTGACATTTGCGACCGCAACCTTCACATATTACACAAACAGCGGCATCCTACGTACACGCCACCATGCGTCTTGTTTGCTTTGAGTTAAGTTGATTTGATATATATTTACAGTGTCGTCAATTAGTGCTCCAGTGCCAGAAGACTTGACACTTACTAGTAAATGGGGGAGCAGGGCTGGGTAAGTGGTGATAGCACTCGCCACCCACCAATGTGGTTAGGGTTAGGGTTAGGGTTCTACTTTGAAAGTTCTTACAAAGTTCAGCGTCGCCGATAAAACCGCCTTCTGCATGCATTCTCTCTAAGACTTGATTAGTCTTATTATTATTATTATTATTATTATTATTATTATTATTATTATTATTATTATTATTATTATAAAGTTCAGTTCATTTCAAATCTCTCTGACATGTACGTTTTGACGCTAGTATAACCGCGAATCCTTCTATTCTTAATCTTGGCTTGAAAACCATGTCGCAACGTAAACTAGCACGGAAGGTTAACAACGTTGACGTTGTTGCGGTTTTCGTTACAAAAACTTCCTCGTGGAGGATGGAGGAAGGTAGTTCATTCCCTCGGCTATTTTGGGGGATGCAGAATTAAGCTGAAGACAATGAAAGGTGCAGTTACATGTAATTCACATCAGAACTCTGAGAGTCGGACGTAGAAAAAAAACTGTCAATAGAAAGACCTTCAACAACAAATACCTATTAAAAACTATGTAAAGGCCTATAAATTGTTCATCATTTGAAATGTGACGGTGAGCTGAAGCAACGAGGGTTTGAGCAAGCTAGATCGAGAAAAATACACATTGCAGCGGGATGACGGGATGGAACGAAACCAGTTGCGGGATGCGGGATTCAAGAACGCACTCAATGCAATCCTGACAGCAGAGTAACAAGAAAGAAACGTCGTACGACTGGACATTGGGGTCTTACCTTCAGAATATACAGTCGTGTGAAAGCGAACTTACTTTGCATCTGTAAAATGGCCCTGCAACTAACTTGCAAAAGAGAAGAAGCTAGTCTTCAAGGAGAAACAACTACGATGCTGGAGCCCGTTTCTCGAAAGTCCCGCGAAACGTCGGGTGTCACAATTCCCGTTGTATCTCAAGAATGGAGAGGATGTAAGTCGTCGAACTTGTACAAGTGGCTGTTCGAACCCGCAAACGTTTCGGGACTTT
>OX421448.1:54423721-54426221 GCA_949126865.1 Montipora capitata
ACAGTACTTTTTTTACACATCGTTTGCAAACGTCTTCTTCCCTTAAAAAGTTGACGTTATCTCTTGTTTCCTTTGTGATATCACGTCTGCTCTCTGGACGCAAGAAGTAGAACAAAGACGCAAAGGAGATGAAGGGCAAAATCTTGATTTGTTTTGCTTTTATCGTCGTTCATGCAGTGGGCTACGTTGAAAGGTAAGTGAGAATTGACACATTTTTCACTACATCATTATACTGGCCCGGCATTCGAGGAGCACCAAATGGGTTGATTCGTGGAAGTGTCAGCTCTTGAGACCATGACGGAGCTGGCCGAGTAGAAAATGGTACCTGGAACGTTCTGATATCTGTGAGGAAATTCAATCCCTTTGATCCAAGAAGACTACTACATGCTGAACTAATGGATGAAAAAAGTCAGCGAGGACAGAAATGGGGGTTTGAGTTCCTAATACCGAAAGTTTTTGGATCTTTTAAGTCAAAGAAACCAAAGAGATTCAACTTTCTACACGTTTTCAAAATACACCGACAAGAATTGCGCAATAACAGTTCATAAAAGAAGAGTAGAATGAACTTTAATTGCAATGTAATTTGGTAAATAAATGTATTTTTACTTTTTTGTCCCCTTTCGTTCACCGGGAAGTGAGAAACCTCTTTGCTTTCAGCTCACTTTTCATTTTTCCTTGTGGTATTGCTCTTTTACGCATTGATTTAGGATCAGTTTCTCTGGAAGCACTGATCAATGCTCGGCAGCTCTGGAATGTTGATCTCAGAGCTCAAAGTCAAAGTACTTATAATTAAAGAAGGATCGATCAGACGAACTCAGACGAACTCTACATGATATATGCACACATAGCAATCTCGGATTATTGAAGTGCGTTCGACAGTCGCTTTAGTGAGTAGGGAAAGAAACAATGACTCAAGTTGCGAAGTTACCATTCCTTGAGCAATGCTTCTCTTCTTTCCTTTCTTTTTCTTTTTGTACAGCTGGAGAATTTTTAAGTCAAATACTAATTAGCAAATCTGAGACCCGCCAACTCGTGTGTTTCGCGTGTGCTCATTTAGGTGGAGTTTCCGGGATGTGTCAGGGGATCTTGTATCTTTTTCAATGGCACGTGTACAATCCCAGCAGTTTTTGTTTCATGTTTCACCTCGTTGCGCTTTAGGATGGCGGATTCTCCATAAGTGATATCTCGTTTCATATGAGACGTTTTGTCAAGTGGGCCTACTCTCCTATCTGCGCACATTCACTCGTGCAAACACTTGAAATCCTATAACAGGAACTCGAGCGAATAGGTGAAAAAAAGTTTCTTTTACTGCAAAAAAAACCCCTAGTCTTACCATATTGCCAAAATCAGTCAGTGTGAGTGAAGTATGTGTGTTGCAGACAAACAGAATCTGATTACGAGGAGAGAAGACCCGGCATTCACACCATAAATATTGTGCAGAAACGTCTATAATTGTAAAAGTCTTTTTTTGATTCCACTGCGGGTGGTACATCCCTAGAACGTGCTTAGGAAATGTGATAGGCAAGGAATGCAAAATGCGCTGAGTTTATATCGCCGCGTTTTGTGTATGTAATCACGCGTATTTGAAAACTTTGAAAATATAAGTGAAATTAGTCCTTAATTGCACGAGGGCACATTGCGATTACATGTTTACCACATAAAGGGGCAAAATTAGTCAGGGATACTCGTTCAATGCCACTAAAAATGACAATCAACCTAACACGCTTTCATTCGTTCGGTTAAAGTTCAATCCAATAAATCGTGGCTGCAAACAGAAATACGCTTAAAGTGTATTTTATATGTGGACAAAAAGCAGTTAAATCAGAGTCAGAATCTGGAATACGCTCTGGATAAGCAACTGTTAACCAATCAGGATCAAGTAATCATGCCCTCTTGATTACCAAAAGTGCCCTTGTGATTAGAAAAATTGGCCTCCGTCTCAGCCAATCATGCAGCATTCAGTAATTTTGCCCCGTATGTGATAACCCCCAAAACAAGTCAACGGGGGTCCAGTCCGCAGGGTTTCGGCGCCGGTAGTTTCTGTAGTTTCGGCCTGAGGAGGTTTCATTCTATCTAAACGCCTTGCTGTTGGGCTATTAAGTCTATTTGGAGTCTAGTGTAACCATGCAGTTTAAAAACGGAACTCTCTCTGCGTGAAGACACATTAAAGAAAGAAACATCTGTTACGATCTGATATTGGATTGCGTTACCTCAAACGCGACGTTTTCCCGTGAAATCTTGCGAAGACAGCCTCCCGCTACTTTCGGTAAGGCTGCGTCGAAAAGTGGGACGGGGGCGCGGGGACAGGGGACGTGGGGACTTGGGGACTCGGGTACGTGGGGACGGGGCGACGCATTTTTACCATTTGTTTAACTTTTCATCATATTTCACAAAATCCTCGTCTGTTGATCGTAACTACGTTGCACCCTGGTTTTAAGTTCCTCGTTTGTACAATGTGAAACAGAGGTGTAGTAAATATATATAGGATAGTTTATTACTC
>OX421448.1:54431221-54496221 GCA_949126865.1 Montipora capitata
GGCGTCTTCACTGAAAGACTGCCCAGGAAAAAACAAGAAAGGCCATTGCTTGAGCAGGGGCAGTATCTTGTTAAAACAACATATTGGACTCACAGGAAGCACAAAGATTTCAAGCGAAAGACGGTTGAGGTAATCAATTGGAAAAATGAAGTAGAGCCTCTGGGTATGATGCAGTACTTCTTTGAGGATGAGCCCCATAACGTGTCCCCAAAGAAACATGGAAATGCGAAAGGAGGCGAGCGTTTTTACCCAACTTCACGCAGTACCAAAAGCAACATCAGCAAGAGAGTCCGCTCCTGCCAAGGTCCAAGCAAAATTTATGATCAAGCTTTCCAAGATGCTGGAGGAATGTTTGCAATTAAAGCAGTGTCAGATCTTCCGAGAAATAGTAGGCAAGTCAAGTACGAGAGGTCTAAACTACGGCAAAAAACAGACAGAGACGAGTTGGCCAGTTTTCTCGAGAAAAGTCGCAACAGCACGTGGATTCAAAACATTCAGTGGACTCCATGCCCACGAGCAGTTATTGCATCAAAGGGACTCCTTCAAGATGTTGTCAACAATTGCTGCAATCCGGAAAAGTTTGGCGTATTCTCCATTGACACCACATATAATGTTGGAGACTTTTATGTGACGAGCACAGTGTATCCTCACATTAAGCTGGAGAGCCGGTCAACTGGGACAGCTCCCTACCTACCAGGTCCAGCAATGCTACACGTCAAACAAGACGAGAGTCAGTTTGTGTATTTTGGCCACACCTTGATCGAAAAGCAGCCTAAAATAGACGGCGTCCTTTTCATTGGTCTTGATCGCAGCAAATCTCAAGAAAACGGTCTTGCTCGAGTATTCCCCATTTCAAGGTTCTTACCTTGTACCAAGCACGTACGCGACAATGTAGACGCAAAGCTTGCAAGCCTTCAATTAACCGAGGGACTTAAAGGGGAAATCCTAAAAGACATTTTCGGCGACGACAAGCGAATGATGAAGGGTTTGATTGATAGTGACAGTCCTGAAGAATTTGACTGCAAGTTGCTCGAGGCCCAACGCAGATGGGATTCTTTGGAGGTCATGGAGAAGGTGGGTGCTGAACCTGGGTTTGCAAAGTATTTTACAACTTGTGTAGCAGACAGCATGAGAGAAGGCATGATAACTTCCGTCAGGAAGGCGGCTGGAATTGGGGACAACCTTTACTTTAACAACGCTTCAGAATCACTTCATTTCCAGTACAAACTACAGATTGAGCAGAATCGCACAGATGACAACCTATCTGGCAAACCCATCTTGAATTGCACTATGTCTCAGGCCACAGATGAATATGTTGAAATGTGCGAAAGAGCAGCGAGGAACTTAGAGAGAGCTGTTATTGACGAAGGCCCATACAGACTTGCACCAGAGTTTCAACACTTAAAGAAGACTGCAGAGGAATGGATTAAAATGTCCGAAAAGGAGAAGAAGGAGCACCTTAAAAAGATCACCCCCTTGATCCAAACAGCTGTCGACGAGGAAACGGAGTTGCCTATGGATGAGGAAACAGCCGTCTTGGGTAATTTTGATGAGAGTGGCCTTCCAGAAATGTTCAAAGCTTCATGGCGAAATGCTGAGGTGATCTTGAAAGAGGACGGTGTAGGACAAGCTCCTGGTAGTAAGACGAATAAAGTGGTCATGTCCACTACAAGTGATAGTCTTCATCTTGTTAGGGTCACTGATGGGAAATTGCCAGTCTGTGATTGCGAAGGGTTCAAGCACAAGAGTCTCTGCGCGCACGTACTCGCAGTATCGTTCCAGATGGGCTCCTTACAACGAGTACTTTGTAAGTGGACACCAAACATCACTCGCCAACTACAGAAGAGTATGCCAAGTGGAGCAGGTCGTAAAGAAAACGAAAAAGGCAAGAAAAGAACCAGAAAAACGCACACAGAGGAACGATCCACCGCAGGATTTTCCGAGAGAGTTCCATCAGTGACGCCAGCCATTCCACGTGACGAGTATGAGGTTGTCTTTGTAAAGGACACTAAGGCGTTGACTTGCTATGGCTGTGGATCAAAGGTAATAGTAGTTACGCCTTAAAAACATATAGAGACGGTTTTAAGAGATAACTGCGAGAGTCTTCAAAATGAAAACGACTTGTAGGCCAATGCATCGGTCTTTAATTTAAACAGTAACATTTTAATCACAGGCTCAGTATACCCGTATGGGAAGGTAAGCTTTAATAATCTCTAATACATATTGTCTTGCAGTTAAGGAACAAGCCTAGTGACGCACCACCTCCTGCACCATACGATTTGATGCTCAAGCATCGAGAAAGAATGGTCTATCAGAAGAAGGGAACGATTCAACTTAAGGTTGGTACCCTGTTTGATCAACGATATAATGAAATGCTACTCAGTAAAGACCAGTAAGTCAGGCCTTTCAATAATGTTGCAATAACACAACTACTCTTACAATAACTTAAAAGCGAGAAGACAATTACTAATTACTAATTATGGGTTATGAAAATCTCACTTCAGGTCAGCCGCGATCCAGAAAGTGTGTATTACCATGTCAGAAAAACGTGTGTACTGGCGAAGTGTGACAAGATCCTACCAAGAAATATAACAATCGCCGAGCCTATCAGTGAGCAGATGAGCGAAGTTCACAAGCGCCATTTATCTCGGGAATTTGGTGTTTTGGTATAGAAATGTCCGTCGAGAGTTTTGTTAGAAGTGTTGATATTATGATAATGACAGAATGCTAAAAATGTAAATGGTTCAAATTTAGTATCTAACCTAACCGTCATCCAAGGAGTTTATTTTCATGAAACTTACAGATATTGCAGGTTATGTAGGGCACAACCAAGCAAGGTGTATTTTCATTTTGGCATGTTTCTTGACAATTTGTTAAAAGTACGTTGATAGTCAACCATACAATGTAAGGAAGTCTAAGGTGATTCAAGAATGTAAATTTCTTTCCTTGTTGTGAGTGGTGCTTTTTTTCTGAATCTTTTCCCTCGTGCAGAAATACAACAATGGGACGTATGGGACGACGTGCTGCATTGATTGATCTCGGTTTGCAAAGTAGTGAAACTCCACACACCCAAGGGGGATATATTGGCCAAATGCGTGGCCGTTTATTGTTGATAGCAAGCTTAGAAAGCTTAATAAAAGACATACCAAAGTATCCCAGCAAAGGTGAGGGAGAAACCTCCAGGAGGGTCCCTCTGAGTCGATTTCATTGTAATCAGTTTCCTGTAGAATTAAAAACAGAAACAAAAAGAAAACAGAAATGATCAAAGCCGCAGTTCATCTCCAAAACACGTTGATTTCATTCAGGTATTAAAATGGAACAAGAGTTAGGTCCTGATGCATAGACTGCCAACAGCAATACCTATCAAGTACGTTAAGTTTTGAAGATTCTAGTAGTATATTGAAACCTTTCGAATTATGCAAACGGTCTAAAAAGTGTCACTATTTCATAACCACGACTAGAACCATCCCATGAAATACCATCACTCAACTTTATGACAACTAAAACATCAATGTACGCAGCCACGGACCGAAATCGTCAACTCACGATTGCAGTTCAGACCGTAGTTAGCAAAGCAGACATGTGTTGATAATTCACTAGGCAATTTTCCAGTTCTTCAGTGGAACTGAGATCAAAATAAGTTGTCAGCAAGTGCTGTCTTCATACCTCAAAACTGTACTCTTCCGCCATATTGCTGGCTATTTTACCGTTCCATTCTCCCGTCAGAGCCTCGTTCCAACTCCCTTCGCGTTGAACGAAGACAAACCCTCGTTTCCAGGTCTCCAGACTTACGAATGAGATAAGGAACTCCTCCAGTTCCAATTTCATCATTTACTTGTTTTACTCTAAGAACAAGACCGGAAAGCGTGGTCGATGCCAAACATATGAAAATTTTCTGTGCCCTGCGACCTGTGCCCTGTGCCCTGTGCCCTGTGACCTGTGCCCTGTGACCTGTGACCTGTGCCCTGTGACCTGTGCCCTGTGCCCTGTGACCTGTGACCTGCGTTTTGTACTTGCCGGTTCGTTGATTCGCTCTTGCAGGACATGGTTTTCAGACTCTCTATGACTCCGTGTGTTCTTTTTCCTGATTTTACACAAATGTTTAACAAGAGGAGACATATAGGGCGGATCTCGGGATGACATTCTAACCTTGATAACCGGGAAGCACTCGTTAAACATCAAAAATAGAGTCTCGCTTAAACGTCTAACATTATCACTAGGATCATCAGAAATGGTAAAACGTTCCCAGTCAAACTGGTCCATCTTTTTGTCCATACAAAGTTTGCGATGTTCACGTACATCCCGAAAGGAAACAGTTTTACGGAATGGCTTGACTACAATACGAGGCATAACCAGAATAGAGAGATGATCTGATCGTACAAGGCTTTTAAACACAGATGTTTGCTTCCATAGATGGGGACAATTGGTGAGAAATACATCCAGTATCTTTTGACCTCGCTTAAAGGACTTCACCAATTGCTGAAAATTATGTTGGCTCATTAAGGTAGTAATATCAAGTTGGTTAATATCACCCGCAATAACGATCCTTGCATCCCTAAGCGTACTTAAGCATCCCTCTTTATCCCTAGCCGTACTTGAGCATCCTTAATCATCCCTAGCCGTACCTAAGCATCCCTAACCGTACTTAAGCATCCTTTATCATCCCTACCCGTACTTAAGCATCCCTAACCGTACTTAAGCATCCTTAATCATCCCTTGCCGTACTTACGCATCCCTAACCATACTTAAGAATCCCTAACCGTACTTAAGCATCCCCAACCATACTTAAGCATCCCTAACCATACTTAAGCATCCCTAACCATACTTAAGCATCCCTAACCGCACTTCAGCATCCCTAATCATCCTTAACCGTACTTAAGCATCCTTAATCATCCTTAACCGTACTTAAGCATCCCTAGCCGTACTTAAGCATCCCTAACCGTACTTAAGCATCCCTAACCATACTTAAGCATCCCTAACCGTACCTAACCGTACCTAAGCATCCCTAGCCGTACTTAAGCATCCCTAACCGTATTTAAGCATCCCTAACCATACTTAATCATCCCTAACCGTACTTAAGCATCCCTAGCCGTACTTAAGCATCCCTAACCGTACTTAAGCATCCCTAACCATACTTAAGCATCCCTAACCGTACCTAAGCATCCCTAGCCGTACTTAAGCATCCTTAATCATCCTTAACCGTACTTAATTATCCCTAGCCGTACTTAAGCATCCCTAACCGTACTTAAGAATCCCTAACCGTACTTAAGCATCCCTAACCGTACTTAAGCATCCTTAATCATCCCTAGCCGTACTTTAGCATACCTAAGCGTACTTAAGCATCCTTCTTCATCCCTAGCCGTACTTACGCATCCCTAACCATACTTAAGAATCCCTAACCGTACTTAAGCATCCCTAGCCGTACCTAAGCATCCCTAACCATACTTAAGCATCCCTAACCATACTTAAGCATCCCTAACCGCACTTCAGCATCCCTAATCATCCTTAACCGTACTTAAGCACCCTTAATCATCCTTAACCGTACTTAAGTTGCCAGTGCTCCTAAACTTTGGAATGCACTACCAGTAGAAATTAAGAATTCTGAATCACTCGATATTTTTAAGAGTAAAGTTGAAACACACCTGTTCCGCCAGTGCTATAGAGTATAGAGATCATATTATATATAGTTTATAGAGATTACTATTATTATTATGTATATTGTATAAACCTTATTTGCATTATTATACAGGATATAGATTTTCTTGTTTTTCTTTAGAAATCTATTGTAATTTTAGAGTTTCTCATACTGCATGTAATTTGAATGTAAGATTTGAATGTAAGATTGTAAGATTGTAAAGCTTTGAAAATTTTGTAAAGCTAAATATATATTATTATTATTATTATTATTAAGCATCCCTAGCCGTACTTAAGCATCCCTAACCGTACTTAAGCATCCCTAACCATACTTAAGCATCCCTAACCGTACCTAAGCATCCTTAATCATCCCGAGCCGTCCCTAAGCATCCCTAACCGTACTAAAGCATCCTTAATCATCCCTAGCCGTATTTAAGCATCCCTAACCGTACTTAAGCATCCGTAACCGTACTTAAGCATCCTTTATCATCCCTAGCCGTACTTAAGCATCCTTAATCATCCCGAGCCGTCCCTAAGCATCCCTAACTGTACTTAAGCATCCTTTATCATCCCTAGCCGTAGTTAAGCATCCGTAAGCGTACTTAAGCATCCCTCTTCATCCCTAGTCTGACCTAAGCATCCCTAACCGTACTTAAGCTTCCTTAATCATCCCTAGCCGTACTTAAGCATCCCTAAGCGTACTTAAGCATCCTTCTTCACCCCTAGCCGTAAATAAGCATCCTTAATTATCCCTAGCCGTCCCTAAGCATCCCTAACCGTACTTAAGCATCCTTAATCATCCCTAGCCGTACCTAAGCATCCCTAAGCGTACTTAAGCATCCTTTATCGTCCCTAGGCAACCTTAAGCATCCTTAATCATCCCTACGCATGCCTACACGTAGCTAAGCATCCATTTTTATCCTTAGGCCTACTTAAGCGTCCTTGATTATCCCTAGCTGTTCAGTTACAGTGAAATACAACTCCTGTTAAACTTTGGAAAATGGGGAGAGATTACCATAAAGATCGTTCTATAATTTAACTTAGACGTTATTTGTTATAAAAACGTACAGAAAGAGTTTATCTCTTATTATCACTGCTACTAAATTTGCAAATGGAAACAACGAGGATACAGGATATTTAGGTAACAATACAGGATATTTAGGTAACAATTTATAGGCATACTGGATATTTGGGGGGGTGGGGGGGAAATTAACGGGAAACAATATTTAGGCCAAACATTAATGACATACGGGATATTTAGACCCCCCCCTCCCCTAATGGGGCCTCAACATTCAGCACAGCAATGCTACCAGAATGTCAGATTTAAAAGAGTAGAATTCTTTGGAATACTGACTGGACATCGGCCGCTTCATTCGTTTGCTTTGGTTTGTGTAGAAAACAAGACAGAGTAACATGTGTTTGTGTTTTGGATTTATTTTTATATTCGGCTGTCTTAGGGTTTTTTCATAATATTCTTTTCACATTTTTGATTCCTGTACTAGAAGGAATAGACGAGTGTCATTGACTTGACTTATCACATCCTAGTAATTTTGATGTTTGTTTAAGTGTCTACTAACTGAGTGAAGCTCGTTCGGATTGGGTTGGTACTTGGATGGGAGGCAACTGCGAAGTCCCCGTGGCGAGGATATCACATTTTAATTAAACTTAATTTCATTCATTTTTTATTTCGTTTGTCCGCTCAAGGCTATTTTCTTATCTTCTTTCAACGTCTTTTTTTATTCCTGCAATGGAAGCAAAGGATTCATTTTGTTGTTGGTTTGGTAATATCACTGATTTACATGATCGATTTCCACTAAATCCCGTTCACGGGTAACCACTACGTATTGTCTCCGCGAATACTTCTTATATTATACGTATGGAGCATGAAACTCAGAGTAGCGATTAAATGACCATATAACCTCACCCTTGCATTACCAATTAATTATTGCTCTAGTTCAACTATTGAGCACTTTTAAGTTGATGAGGACTTCTACCCATTTTTTGGTTATATATATATATATATTAATTCTTTTCCTTTGCTTGATTTCATTGTTGTTCTTGGTTGTTAAAGGCTACTTTCCAATCTTCTTTTCACGTTCTATTGTGTATGCACGTTTTTGTTGAAAATATTTCTTAGTTCTTACCATTAACAATTTTTTTAGTATCATGGTTAATATCATTATTGTATTTAATCCTTGATATGATAATTAAATGAAGCGACTCAAAATATCCAAAGAATTATTTGTGAATCTTATAATGAAGAGACAGTAAACATAAAACCTTTGAGCGGATACCCTACTGGACACGACTAAATCGCCCTTTTAATTAGTCCTTCAGCGGATGACAAATTACCGTATCCACCATCATGAATGAGCTTAAACAGGCAAGGAAGACGTCACCACAAATTGTTATATTTACCAATTAAAACAACAGTGTATCAGGGACTGCAAGTGCGATTCTTAATTTTGAAAAAATTTTAGTTGTTCTCAGCCTCTTTCTAACTACTATACACGATATATGAAATTTGGGGTTGTGTGGAAGACGTGAGGACTCGACGACAATTTTTCATTTTCCTATCCAAATCTTTACAGCGCTCAAACCAATTTATTTGCTGAATATTTGGTACACATTTTGCGAGCTTAATGACTTGTAATACTCGCAAAGAGATTACAGGAACGCGAGGTCACATTTTCAAGTGACAGTAACGTTCATGGTACGTTGTACGTCTTCGTTGATCCGTGAACAGTACGGTAGATCAACGGTATAAAACGAAGCACAAGAGTGCGTGACAAATTCAACTCACTTGTTTACGCAAATCTGAATACTTGAAGATAATCTTTTTCCCAATGCACGAGCGGGCGGAATTCTACGAATCCTACAATTTGATTGGCTCTTCGAGCGGAAGGAATTTTTCTATCTTCCCCGCCAACCCGGTGGGAATCGTAGCCCTGGTTGCGCGAGCTTGTGTGATGACTGCCGCAAGGTTACATGGCTACATTAAAATCTTTTAGACCACGAATACATTTTTTTGAATCCTTTTAAATGTTTTCACAAGTAAACAGTGTTGCTTTACCATTTCATAAATATTGAGAATAGAATCAACCGATCATTGCGGCATTGCCTGATATTTCTCTTTTGACAATCAGCATCGCAAGCCAGCCTTAAGCAATGGTTCCCAGCCAGCACACCGTTTCAGTAAAAAATAATAAACAGGTTATTCACCGCATTTGGTCGGTCCATATAGGGTCTCCAGTGCGACCTCGGCCTGCTGCCTTGAGCCAGTACTCGACACCTCGTGCACGTTTTTTTCCTATCCGAACCCCCAGGCCGGTGAATAACATGCACCGTGTATTTATCATGAGCCCATGAGTGCTGTTATATCTCTCAGATAGTACGCGCTCTGTGATTGGCTTAATTAACGGCGCGTATTCTACACAGCGAGCCACTGTACCGCCCGCTAAATTCGAAATTTCGATAAAAGATTCTCTAGCAAGGTTTAAAGTTCGTTTCTGTTACATAAACTTGTAGAACTGTTTGAATCTTGCAAGCAACTACTTCAAACAGCTAAGAAGGTTTCGTATTTAAACCTTCCGTTTGACTTCAACTAGCTTTCTTTCCCGCGCGGCTGATTACCACAAAAATGTAATGAACATCTTAGAGCCGATGACACCGTGCGATTTTGCTGCATGCGACAAGCTTAAGACAAGCCTACGACATGAATTACGATTGTCGAAGCGTTTTAAAACATATTTCGACATTTTCTCTGACGTATACGACAATCGTAAATGAGGTGTAAGCATGTCGTAAGGTTGTCGCAAAGGACAAAAATCTTACTGTGTAAATCGGTCCTTACTAACCGCACTGTAAAATTACGGATTCTCGTTTTTCCCGTTGATTTGTTGCCCGCCGGAGCAGGCCCCAGCCCCTAACGCTCTTTGAGTGTCACGCAACGTTCTTTGTTACATCACATCGTCACAATGACGATCTTGATGGCTGCTTTAAGGAGACGAATGGGCGGCATATCTGAAATGACGAACTCACAAAGAAGTAGCCATCACCAGATACCATCATCTTCCGGATATTAAAATTTTTGCAACCCCCGAAAAAAAAGTTATTGTTAATAAATGTCTGGGTTGCACATCAATGACGGTTAGTGACGTAACGAGAAATATCGCTATTTGATGTGTTTCTTGACGTTGAAAGGCCCAAAACAACGACCAGCAGGTGTAAGGTACAGGTCACAGGTCACTGTTATTATATTTCTATGCAGAAACCACCCAAAACCTACACCAAAACCAACGTTCATGCCAAACACCGTTTTTAGGACTAGGTTAGGCAGTAATAAAGGGTCTGGGTGGTTTCCGTATTGGTAGAGCAATGACCTATATGACCTGTACTTTCGACCTGCCTTGATTACAAAACAAACTATATGAGTAAAATCTCGATAGACAAATAACTAATTACTTTCGTAAACACTTTAAACTATAATTTGAATTATATTTAACATAAAAAACAAACATATATAAGACGAATAGTTTAAGTGCATACCAAAAGCAACTAGTTTAAATTAAAAAAAAACATAGTTAATTAATTGATTAATTATTTAATATTAATAGACTCTTATAAAGGCTTTTAAAGTCGCGATAGCCTAAGGTCTATCATTCGAAAGTTTAGGACCTGATAATACAATATTAAATTTGCCGACACGGAAAAAAATTACGCAAGGTATAATATCTTGCAAGAAATTCCTCTCTACATCCAAGTTCGATAAGTTAGGGGATATTGTCCAGCCTAGATATTATTTCAAAACGCGGCAAAGTTACGGTTAAACTTCTACTCATTGAAAACAAAATAATAGTAACTTATACAAAACCTAACTTCAGTTTCCAGCGAAAGAATAGACGATAAGGGATGCTCAACTACGGTTATGGGTGATGACGGATGCTTAAATACGGCTAGGGATAATTATGGATGCTTAAGTAAGGCTAGAAATCATAAAGTATGCTTAATAACTTTTAGGGATGATTGATAACGCTTTAGTACGGTTAGGGATATGGTTGACGCTTAAGTACGGCTAAGGATGATCAGGGATGCTTAGGTATGCGTAGGGATGACCAAGAATGCTTAAGTACGGCTAGGGGCGATTGAGGATCCTTAAGAACGCCGGCTAGGGATGATTAAAAATGCTTAAGTACGTTTGGGAATGCTTAGGTACGGCTAAGGATGATTAAGGATGTTTAAGTATGCATAGGGATAACAATGGATGCTTAGGTACGTATAGGGATGAAGAAGGATGCTTAAGTATGCTTAGGGATGCTTAAGTACAATTAGGGATGCTTAACTACAATTAAGGATGTTTAAGTACCGTCAAAGATGATTACAGATGTTTAAGTACGGTTAGGGATGATTAAGGATGTTTAAGTACGGTTAGGGATGCTAAAGTACGGTTAGGGATGCTTAAAGACGTTTGAGTACGGCTAGGGATGCATATGTGCGGTTAGGGATGCTTAGGTATGGTTAGGGATTCTTAAGTACGGCTAGGGATCATTAAGTACGGTTAGGGATGCTTAAGTATGGTTAGGGATGCTTAAGTACGGTTAGGGATGCTTAAGTACGGTTAGGGATGCTTAAGTATGGTTAGGGATGCTTAAGTACGGTTAGGGATGCTTAAGGACGTTCGCGCGAAATTTTTTCAACATTGATTTTCTTCTGAAACTTTTACCACTTTAAGATGATGAGTTAGTTATGTCAGAAATGTAAAAAAAATGGGGAGTCACCGACTTCGTTTTGGAGAGAACATGTCCGGAAAAACAGCCAAAATGTGACAAAATCGGGCTTCGTTATCGAATAAGGCCAGTGTCTGTAAACCCAAATATATTGCAATTAAATCTTTGAAGTGAAATCTTCTCTGCCAAATATTGTTTAAGTGGACTAATTAAGTGAATTTAGTCAACTGGTGAGGTTCCCTTAAAGATCAAGTTCGCATTTAGCGACCACAGTTTCACGCGCCTTGCAGCCGCAAGATGGCAGGATTTGATGTCCCGTGAGCAGAAATCTTGAAATTTTTTGAACTTCCCACATTGATTTTTTGTTCATTTTTGGACAACGTGGAGATAATTGTAAATAAAATCCGTTTCTGGAAAGAAAAATAGGGGTCACCGAACGTCCAAGACCGTTAAATCCAGGCAAAGCTATAGCAATGGCCTTTTGCCCTTTCAGTTCTCATTTTATTACTTAGCGCGCGCGCTCGTGTATGACGTGGCGTGTGCATTTGCGTGCGCATTGTGCGCAGTAAGGATGCACAGAAACAATTGGCGCGAACGTCCTTAAGTAAGGTTAGGGATGATTAAGGACGTTAAAGTACGGCTAGGGATCCTTAAGTACGGTTAGGGATGCTGAAGTATGGTTAGGGATGCTTAAGTATGGTTAGGGATGCTTAAGTATGGTTAAGAATGCTTAAGTATGGTTGGGGATGCTTAAGTACAGTTAGGGATGATTAAGGATGCTTAAGTACGGTTAAGGATGATTAGGGATGCTGAAGTATGGTTAGGGATGTTTAAGTATGGTTAAGGATGCTTGAGTATGGTTGGGGATGCTTAAATACGGTTAGGGATGCTTAAGTACGGCTAGGGATGCTTAAGGACGTTTAAGTACGGCTAGAGATGCTTAAGTATGGTTAGGGATGCTTAAGTACGGTTAGGGATGCTTAAGTACGGCTAGGGATGCTTAAGTACGGTTAGGAATGCTCAAGTATGGTTAGGGCTGATTAAGTACGGTTAGGGATGATTAAGGACGTTAAAGTACGGCTAGGGATGCTTAAGTATGGTTAGGGATGCCTAAGTATGGTTAGGGATGCTTAACTAAGGCTAGGGATGCTTAAGTACGGTTAGGGATGCTTAAGTACCGCTAGGGATGCTTAAGTATGGTTAGGGACGCTTAAGTATGGTTAGGGATGCTTACGTATGGTTAGGGATGATTAAGGACATTTAAGTACGGCTAGGGATGCTTAAGTACGGTAAGGGATGCGTAAGTACGGCTAGGGATGATTAAGGATGCTTAAGTACGGTTAGGGATGCTTAAGTACGTTTAGGGATGCTTAAGTACGGCTAGGGATGATAAAGGATGCTTAAGTACGGTTAGGGATGCTTAAGTACGGCTAGGGATGCCTGAGTATGGTTAGGGATGATTAAGTACGGTTAAGGATGATTAAGGACGTTTAAGTACGGCTAGGGATGCTTAAGTACGGTTAGGGATGCTTAAGTATGGTTAGGGATGCTTAAGTACGGCTAGGGATGCTTAAGTACGGTAAGGGATGCTTAAGTACGGCTAGGGATGATAAAGGATGCTTAAGTACGGTTAGGGATGCTTAGGTACGTTTAGGGATGCTTAAGTACGGCTAGGGATGCTTAAGTACGGTTAGGGATGCCTGAGTATGGTTAGGGATGATTAAGTACGGTTAGGGATGATTAAGGATGTTTAAGTACGGCTAGGGATGCTTAAGTAAGGTTAGGGATGCTTAAGTATGGTTAGGGATGCTTAGGTACGGCTAGGGATGATTAAGGATGCTTAAGTACGGTTAGGGATGCTTAAGTACGTTTAGGTATGCTTAAGTACGGCTAGGGATGCTTAAGTACGGTTAGGGATGCCTGAGTATGGTTAGGGATGATTAAGTACGGTTAGGGATGATTAAAGACGTTTAAGTACGGCTAGGGATCCTTAAGTACGGTTAGGGATGCTTAAGTACGGCTAGGGATGCTTAGGTACGGCTAGGGATGATTAAGGATGCTTAATTACGGCTAGGGATGAAGGAGGATGCTCAAGTACGGCTAGGGATGATAAAGGATGCTTAAGTACGGTTAGGGATGCTTAGGTACGGCTAGGGATGATTAAGCATAGTTAAGTACGCCACCTGGGACCACTATATGAGTTACTACACTGGACCACTATATGAGTGCCTACACCAAGTAGTTACCTTTTTTAAGGATATATCCACGAGTTTGGTGAGGATCATTGGTCACTCCTGCGTAACCGGAAGTGCGATCTAATTAGCCAATCAGGATGGATAATCACAACTCATTTTAGACAGCTGTGACTTCCTGTTTGCTAGGTTTTGCGCCGGCATTGCTGTTTGCGACTTTTATACTTAAGTGTTTGAGCTCCTTCCGCTGCATTTAGAAGCAAGAAACTGAAGAATTAAAGAAATGGCGTCCTTCGAAGGTGAAGCAAAAGATTCTGAACAATGTATTGTACACCGCCTTTCACTCACCAAGACTTTAATACATGTCGATGGACATGGTGAGAAGACAGTCTCTGTCGATCCCCTAAGCTCACGGGGGATTAACAAATTCCATTTGGAAGGTGACTTTCATTTGGAGAGTGACCTTTAAGCTATCAAAGTATATCAATGTTTATCAAAGCTATCACGACGTTTTGCAAGCTACATGTATCAGTCAGCAAGGCCACATGAATCTAGCTTGAACAACATCAGTGGACAAGAAAACAATGAGGCAACCAAGCAACCCATGCTTCCAGACACTAGTACTTGTGTGGCGGACCATAATGACAAACTGTCGAAAGTCTCGGCCATTGATTATGTAATGCACCAGTCAATGTTAAGCCCCAGGGGAGGGGGGCCGGGCATACCTCGGGGATTTGTCATTTATCCCTTTCCCGTGGGTGGGGAATAATAAAACATTTGACATAACACAACGTCCCGTGGGTGGGGGAGTTTGACAAAATCTCACAAGAGCCTGGAATCTAGTCCGCCATTTTGAAAATATTACCCATCACTACTTGAGGTCGCTGTGTTCGGCCTTTGCCATCTGACTCGTCGCGAATCAACTTGACTTCTCGCGGATCGTGTACTGTTGGCTTTATTTGGTTTTAAAATGCCGCTATTCAAAGCTTGGGACGTGAAAAGAGTGAAGAGAAAATCAGTGGTGGCAACTCACTTCGAAGAATTTGTGACTGGAGGTAAGATTTTGATATGATTGATCACTGGTAGTGTCAATAAAAAATGGCACACTATAAATTTTTCAAGCAGATTGGTACAGTTTTATTAAAATGATAGTTCAAACAGATAAGTACAGTTTTAAATTAAAGTTTAAGCAGATTGGCACAGTTTTAAATGAAAGTTTTAGCGGTTTAGCTCCTTTTAATTTTGCCCAGAGTATTTGTGCATCTCGAAGGGTTTTTGGCGGGAAAACAGAAGATATTTTTTTTCACATTTGAACAATATTTTTACTTCTTGTTTACGAGGAAAACACTTTGTAGTAGCCTTCGAAATATTTGTAAGCATTTTCTAAAGAGTAAAACAATTTGTAACCATGTACAGTACCTAATATTTTGATATTATACGGAATTACAGCTAAAAGGAAACTTGGAATTGATAGTGATGAAGTCACAATATACACTGAGGCGGATGGAACCGAAATCGATGTGGATTCATTTTCTGAAATAGAAGCAGGAAGTATACTTATCTGTGCTGTTGGTGACGAAACCTGGGTACCAGCACACGGAACAGCAACAACCACAGTATCTACTGTGGTATCAACTTCAATGACAGTTTATTCCAACAGAACTAGTACATGTAGCTCAGACCCACAACTATCAACTGAACCTGGTAATGTACCTATCTGCTATACATTTTTATTGACATAAAAATTCTTATCTAAACAATGTTGAATCTTTACTCATGATCTCTTCATGATCCATTTGGTGTCAAACCATAGTAGATTCTTTAAAAGAATTTTTTGCAGATAATGCCACTTGCCTTTTATGAATTGGACTTTTAAAATAATATTAGTACAGTACAGTACTAATAATAGTACAGTATTGTAAATGACCAGATAACTTATGATTTTAATGTAGGTCTGATGGGAATGATATTGATCAAATCACCTGGAAATATTGTTACCATTTTTGGAATCAGTATCAGTAATTTTATTTTACACAGGTGAAAATGTGGTTTCAGCACTAGAAGGAGGTTCAGGACAATAGGAAGAAAGGGGCTAAAAAGGCAGCAGAAACCCGGAAAAAGAATAAAGGGCAAAAACAGAAAGACAGACGTCAAAATGTAAGACATATTTTATTTCTAAATAGTTGAAGGGGAATCAATTACGTAACAGTTGCTTCCCATTTTCAGGGAGAAGAAGACAGCACTTGTATGACATGTTTGCAAGAGGAACCACCCTTGAACGTAAAAGTGGTCCACTGGATTGGGTGTGACAAATGCCAAGCATGGCATCACCAGTTTTGCGTTGGATTCACAGACTCTGTATGCGCTGATGATGTTGACTGGAAGTGCAATCACTGCATTGCGGAGGATCTTATGTAGAGGTGGTCACTGAAATAACATAATGTTGGTGGCGAATTTGTCTATTTGTTATCTTCAGTTATTGCAATTTCCCCCCAGGGAAGGGATATTTGACACCACCTGTTGCTCCCTGGGTAGGGAATTTGACATGAAAAAGTGGTAAAATGTCAAATCCCCTGGGGTATGCCCGGCCCCCCCTCCCTGGGGCTTAACAATGACTGGTGCATAAGGGAAATTGATGAGGAATCCGTACCAATCTCCCGCGATAGAGCAAGGGCTAAGGGCGTTCGCAAATGCAAACAAGTCATGCTTCCCGGGACAGAAACCCTTCCAGAATTCCTTATAAGAAAACGTTTCATAAAGACAAGGTAATTAGAAAGTGTATGGTGCATTATTTAAAGTGTTCATTTCTTGCTTTTGGAAAATAATGTTATATTGCAGTAAGAATGTCTAGACCTTGACTGCAACTCAGGTCTGTTCCAAACGTCGTGCTACTGCCGTGCCAAACTCAAATGAATTTGGCTTGGCAGTGGCACGACGATGGCACGGCAGCGGTTTCAAACGTAGAACCTAATACACTCGCGCCAAATTCAAAAGACAGAACAAACCATCCATCCAGCCTAATAGTATGCAAATAATGCAAAATACATTAAATTAATTTATGAATTGAGTTCGGCGCAACAATGGCGCGCCGTTTGAAACCAAGTCGTGCTACTACCGTGCGGCACGGCAAATCATGCTCTGCTAAGTAGTCGTTACGAACCTAAGTCAGCCGTGCCGCGCTTGATGGTTTCAAACAGCGTGCTACTTCGGTGCTTAGATCAAAATTACAATTTCGTTTGAGTTCGGCATGGCAGTAGCACAATGTTTAGAACAGGCCTCAGACGTATGTGTTACAACCGTCAAAAATTTATTGGACCCATCATAAAGCAGTTTTGGGTGTGTTGTCACAGCAACATACATGGTGTGATGCACTTATTGTGCAAGCAGTTTCCGATGTATTAAATGTTACAAATACGTATAAATGAAGCCATTGAGTGGTGTTCACCAGTAACTGTTATCAGTCCTACATTGTATAAGCGGACAACAGGGAACTACTGTTATTAACATTGGACATCTACATGTAGATGAAAGACACTATGTTTCAGCAGTTCAGTTAGATTATTATAATGACAGTATTTCATGTTATGAAATCAGCAGTGTTACCAATGTCAACAATTATTCAGAGGTAATAATCGATCAATAAACCATGGCCAAAAATGATGCGAGTGTCAGTAATAATTTCTACAAAGCAGTGGCAAAAAGCGCTCACCGGTATTTGAGAGAATCTACATTGTATCTAGCGGAAGAGACAAAATAAAGAGTTCAGGGAAAAGAAAAACAATGCAAAACACCAAAAAAGATCTGAAAATATTGAAGCAGCAAGGGAATATGAAAAGCAAACATTTCACAAGGGTAAAGCTTCCAATCCAGAACATATCAGAGAACTAAACAGAAAAGCATAGAACCATTTAAGGAAAGCTATGCAGAGCTCAAGGCTAAACCAAGCTGAAATTTGTCAAGGTCCAGACTCTATTAGACATTCCATGTCAAAAGTGATTCAGTCTTTTCTCGTGATAAGATAACACATGGCCCTGAATATATATGCACTTGCTGTGATCAGTTATGGTTCAGACGATCTGTCTCAAAGTGTAACAGTATCAAACATAGTGATAAATATTCGCAAGGTTTGTTGGAGGAATGTGTAACTGGCACAAAAAGTGTTAATAATACTGAATGGATCTGCTCTAGTTGCCTAACCTGATGACATTAACAACATGACATGGCAACAAAAATCAGACCTTATTCAAAATTGCCCTGTCATCTGTGCAACGAAATTTGGACACATGGTACAGCTCTTTATAGAGGATGTGTTCAAGAGTAATGTTATGCCTATTGGAGAAATGGTGGACTTATTTTATGGGGTTGAATTCCAGCAAAGGGGATCACTTCACATTTATGCATTATTTTGGGTATCTAGTTGCATGTGAGAGCCCCCCGTGCTGTTACACAATTATCCAGCTGTTATATCACACTGACTAATGCATAAAGAAAACTTCAGCCTGCCAATTTTAAACAATCACGGTAACTTTCCTATCCACGGGTAACGACATTGGCACTTTGATTAATTATGCATTTCACTCATAGTTGTCTGTGTCACGTCACATTACTTGACTGAAGATGTCATAATGCTTGTTTTTGAGATCGGGGGAACGTTTACCCTAAAACATTCCGACAACTTTTTGCTTGAAACTGCTTAAAACTACCATTAACGTATAATTATACCTGTTAATGTGATATTGTTCATTTTCATCGTGACCTTTATGGACACTTATTATGTGATATTTGACCTGTTTTTTTTATGATTAAAAGGCAGAATGATAAAACCTCGATAGGAGTTCTAGAGCAAGGTAGCTTGATATAAGATGACTTTTCCATTCTTGTTTCCGATAAAAGATTTAAATTGTTTTTTTGCCCTTAAAAAGCAAGTGACACTGTGACATTTCAGATGAAAGAGCGAGTAGAAAGCTAAGCATGCAGATTTCAAGTTAACGTCGATTGGATAAAACGTTTCTTCGCAAAACAAATATGTGCCAGTTTATGAACTTGGTCAAGCCTTAACACATTTTCGACAATATCAAGGTGACAACCGGAATTTTTCATCGAAGGTAACAAATTGAATAAGCACCAGGAAAGATGCAGTCACAATGCTGCCAACAAGGACATTGGACAGTATTTAAACTTCAGTTACAGAGAAGTCATAAGGGTCAAGTTTTTGTGCAACAACAACAACAACAACAACAAACGCTGCAATGTCAGCAATGGACCATTAGGTCTTCTGCTTTGTTTCACAGTCAAGTTCAGTAATGGGTGGCGAAAATGAATTTTCGAGAATCCAATTTTTGAATTTCGTTGTGTATTTAGCTGGTACTTGGAAAGGATACAGGTGATCATTTTTGCAAAATAACATAAGCAATTCAACTTTCTTGGGGATGTTCTCCCATTTCTGAAATTTTATACTTTGAAAATATGTCGCCAGGTCCCCGACTCCACACGTCCCCACGTCCCCGCATCCCTGAGTCGCCATGTCTCAACGTCCCCAAGTCCCCGCGTTCCAATGTCCCCACGTCCCCTGTCCCCACGTCCCATCCCACTTTTCGACACAACCTTTCGGTAACTACTTGGTGTAGGCGTTCATATACCGGTAGTGATTTTCCCACAATACAGATTGACAATACAAGCTCTGGAGAAAGTCTATCAAAAAGATCAAGAAAAAAGTATGTTTTCCGTGTCGAAATGAAGCTATGATTTGGCCTTGTAGTTTTTTGCCATGGTAAAGCATTTATGTAGGCGAGAATTTTCTATCATGGAAAGACAACTTGAGACTTATTGTGATATAGAAATGCTAAGACATTCAAGATTGATCTCTAGGTCCTCTACTGCTACAGGAGAAAGTAAGCTTACTTTGCGAAGAAGTTAATTTTGTGTCTTATGATCAACCAGGGCATAAAAATGGCCGCCATGTGAAAAAGGCTCTGGCAGGTACAAAACGCAGGTCACAGGTCATTGTTTTACCTATACAGAAAGTATCCTAAACATTCATAAATTAAAGCCAACCTTAGGCCTAAAAACTTTTCTTTTGGTCTAATTAGGCCTAAGGTTAGCTTTTATGAATGTTTAGGATACTTTCTGTATTGGTAAAACAATGACCTGTGACCTGTGACCTGTGACCTGCGTTTTGTACCTGACAGAGCAGGGATGATGCAGTGGTGCACTCGCCTCCCGTAATGCAATTGGTGAACTTGAAGCTCACTACAGGTTTCTTAAATTCTAGAAATGGAAAGACTGCCAGAATACAATTTTTCAGAGAATGATTCTTAGTGGCTCGGTGGATGTCCCAAATGAGCCACTGAGTGAATTATTGGCTACCCTGGTCCCAGAGGTTTTTCTTAAGCCGCAAGAGGGTCGTGAAGAGGTGAAGTCGAGTCACGAAGCGGTGAGAACAGCAAACCCTCTGGTTACATTGGATTTGAATCTCACTTTCAAGAATGCAGACGCCAGCTGTCAAATGCGTCAAATTGATAATTACCAAGGGGACCAATGGCAGCTTAGCAATCACGTGTCCCCTTGGTATCACCAGTCAAACGAACCAATCATGTTGATTTGCGTGTTTGTAAAAAACATCAATCAATCCAAGCCTGAGCGTCTGATCGTGATCCTGGCGTCTGGATGAAAATGAGATTCAAGGTAAGCAGAGATTTTTCTCTTCTCGCTGCTTTGGGACTTGTCTTCACGACTTCACCGCTCTCTCGCAGCTCAAGAAAAGCCTCTGGGACCAGGGTAATTATTGACCATCAAAATTATTTTTATCTTCCTGGTTCCGTAATAATATTATTGTCTCTCTGATGAACCAGTTGTAAAAAGGTAAAGTCTCTGTTACAAGCCTAGAAAGGCCCATCAGGCCGGCGCCTATCTCCGGTTTCCGTAGCATGAAGCGACTAGGAGTACCGGTATCTATACTCCCCCCTGGATGGGATGCTAGTCCATCGCAGGGTTACCCCCAGCATTACGCCGGTACCCATTTATACACCTGGGTGGAGGGAGGCACCATGAGAGCAAAGTGTCTTGCCCAAGAACACAACAGATGAACCAGTTGTACCAATTTTTGAACTACAGCTTGAATGTTGTTCTGTTTTCTGAATCATTCTTCAAAAATTACTGTGACAGTTGAAACATCGTTTAGTCACTGGTAAGACATTGGTAGGTCACGGAGTGTTGTGTGCTTGCTCCTTAAATGTTAAATTTTCTTTATTGGCATGGATCAACAGGCGTTTGATTTCAAGGACATGATTTTCTGTCTGCAAACATGCAGTGGCAACAAAATTCGTACATTGCTTTGTATTTTAAAGCTTTTTACAAATATTGTTCATGAATTACATGTATCTTTGAAAAATGCGTGGTTATTCCCAATTTTCTTTTTGGATTCCAATAACACTTGTTAAGATCTACCTTTCCTGCATAATCACACACATGGGCAAAAATATCTTTAATTAGTAGGCACCGTCCTTAACTTGATTGTTTTTGGCTGTATGAATTCTGCTTTTACAAACCAAATAGACATCCAAAATGGTCCATCTTACTTTTGGTCCCTTTAATTTTTGATGCATAACTGCGTCTACCCATCACAAAAAAAATATTGTGTTTCCCATAAACTATGATGGCTTTCTTAAATGCTCTCAGGGACATTATATTCTATTCCATTACTGGGTATGCATGAATATATCACATCACCACTTCTATTTTCTTCCCAATTTTGAAGTTTAGGATGTTTGTAATTTTAGTGGGTTTAAATTATAGTAGTTTTGTTTCATTACCGGTAAGTTTGTTTTGTTGTACGGTTCCCAGTGAGTATAGCAGTTTGGTTACACGTGCATGCTCCATGTTCTTGTTCTCATAATCTCATTGTCACTTTCTGTCATATTTTTGAACAGCTGAAGAAATATAATATTGTAATAATTTGAACTTTACTTGAATTTTAAACTGTTTATTTTGTAGCGGTATTTTGGTAACATCCCCAAGAATTTACCGTGCAGGAAGCACCCAAGAGTTACCTGTTGGCCTTTTTTTGGAGCCTGCACCGTGGGTTGTGAATGCCACTCTTACACATTCAGATCGTGGTGATGTTAGCATCATTGCTAGTGATGAGGCCCAGTTTACAAGCCATTCTGATGGAACGCTGAAACTGAAGGTATACCTTAAAATACTTGTTAACTAAACTAAAAAGGCCCTTCAAATCATCCTTGAATCCTTGCAATCAATAGGAACTGAATTACATACAGTAGGGCACTGCGCAACAAGATCTTTTTTATCAATGGACCGAAAGCATAAATAAATATGTTGATGATATGCCTCTGGCAGGCACTATTATATGGTCCTTATAAAAGATCATGGCACACAGCACCACAGCCAGGTATCATCAGCTGGGAGTTGATTTTGGTAAGGGAGGTAAACCAAAGTACCTGGAAGAAAACTGTTGATTCAGGTTGAGATTGGAACTCGGCCCAGACATGTACAGTACATTGCACTGGTGGGAGGTGCAGTTGGTTACTACTAATAGCCTGCCTCTTGCCTGACATGTACACTGTAAAGTGGAATTTAAGCCATTGACCCCTGGGAATGAGACTTAATAGATTTTACTCTCTCTAATGCCAGATTGTTGCATTCCCGTGTTTGGTCACTGAAACTCACTCTTTGGAACTTACTTTAACAAATAACCACAATCTTGGACAAATTAAATGGAAAATTGAGACCACCCCTCCCCCCAAAATCAGTGATGGGAAAATGGCGCGTTTTGGCCTTCACACGATCGACTTCATCCTTGATTTGGGGGTAAGGGGGTATTTCTGTTCCATTTTATTCTGTCCAAGATTGCAGGCTTGAGATTGAATTCTTAAATAACTGGTTTTATTCTTGAACACAATCACAAATACGGACTAATATATAATGAGCTATTTACAAGTAAGGTCAAGGGGCCAAAAAAGAGCAAAAATGATACAACTGAGATAAATGAAACAAAACCGAATAGAACTTACAGCTGTACATGTACATTTGATGCTGTGTCGATGGGTTTGAAAAAACTGAAAACTCCTTTGACTGTAAGAACTCTGTGGATGCTCTGTGGACTCCTTGAAAATGAAGGCTAATGCGACTCCGAACCACTGCATGTGCTTATAGAATGACTATTAATTAACTAGAAAATTGACGATAAGAAACAGCCAATAAAAACATATATAGGTATAAAATTTAGAAATATAAGGAAAAAAAGGAAAGGAAAGGAACGGAAAGGAAAGGAACTTTATTTAAGACAGTGTCTAATCTTCTAGCGCTGTAGAGCACTAATCGGGGACGCTGTAAATTGAAATTAACGAGTTAACATAAATCAAATCAAATTTTGGTTTTTGAGGAGAGGGGAAAAACCTCTGGGTGCAGAGTAGAGAACCAACAAACTCAACCCATGTATGACGCCGAGTCTGGGAATCGAACCCGGGCCGCATTGGTGGGAGGCGAGTGCTCTCACCACTGCACCATTCCTGCTCCTTAAAGGAGCATGCAGCCATGTTGCATTGCGCCATGAGAGATAAGCAGGGGTAAATGGAATGACTACATGTATCTGTGAACAGCGGTAACGAATATCACGTTAATCAAAACTTGACACCTTTGTGTGTACACGACACAGATTATTTTACTCATTAATGGGTTGGTCAGCCTCCATCTCCACTCAAATGTCTCCTTTTCATGCATAACCCATATGACCCCAGGAGTGGGATTTTACTGTACTCTGTCTAATGCCAGACGATTTTATTTATCAATTGGAGCTGTTTAGGAGTCAGTTGGTTAACAACCTGTACCTCAACTAAAAAAAACTACCTATGTCCCCTTTTAACTGAACAAACAAAATTTAGGTTATTTTGAAATAAGTAAACAGTAAACAGCTTCTCTTGTTTTTCTGGGAAATTGATATGAGAACTTCAGTGATCCTTTCTACCACATTGTCTGGACTGAAGCATAAGAAAATTATGCTAATAGTCGATAATAGTGAGCCACTTTGTTGGTCAGTTAGTGAGTCACTTAGTATAGTCCAATGAATCAGTAAATTAACCTAATTGATCAGTTAATAATTATTGTTTAAGTGGACAAGCAAGGGAACAGATGTAACTGATAAGTATATCAGTTAATTTTCAATTATAATTATGTAGGTTGCAGTGTTCAATCATTCAGTGCACAAGGTCAATCCATTGGTCGTCCAGTCTGTCATTCCTCTGTCTCTGTCAATAATGATTTAGTCTTTCAGTTTATCAGTCAGTCTGTCTATCCAATTCCGCAACCAGCCAGGCAGCCACCCACCACAGTGTTGCTAAGAGTTGAAATTCAAATTTTTCATAGTTAAATTAATTTTGTAGTTTGAATCTATTTTATGTTACACCAGTGCATTGCTCGAAATTAACTTTTGGGTGTGGTCTTCCGTTGGACCATTAGGGTTAAAATTTACTGGTCCTTCAGCAAAATCACTGGTCACTCTCATCATTATTTTTCATTTTTTTTAATGTACAGTGTGTGCCATTTGTGTCTGCAAGTTAATATATTTGAAACTGCAATCAAATAAAATTAATCTGATCAAATAATATTATTGTGTATGTGTTTCCAAGGGACAAACCATTCTTTCTTTGCAATGAACACTGTAGTGAACCCAAGAGCAATGAAGTATGCAAACAAACAAATTTAACTCAACCAATTTCATTGCAATCACAACATGGCCGCCCCTATCAAAAGCACATGGTCAACCTATCCCAGCCTACTTAGTGGCCTAATACATTACAAACACAACTGTGGGAAGATAGACAATGGAAGTTTTACATTTACTATATAATATGCTATGTAAAAAGGAATTCAACTGTCTTGAACGTTTCTTGATCAAGTCTGGTCAAACATGCAGCAGGAATAGGTCTTCCCTCCCTTTGCCTCTCTCTTGCCTGTTTCGCTGCTGAGCTCATCGCATGTCCTTCACTTGCCTTATGCACTTTTAGGCTGTCTGTTTGGAAATTATTCGTTCCGATCCTCAGGGAGTATTGCATATTTTTGCTATTCATAAATTCTCTACAAGACTCACAGAGCATTTTGTTTTCATCCTTCCATTACGTGTACTCCTTTTGGTTGAAGCAGGTGTTTCAGATGTTGTCTTAATTTTTTTATCATCTGATGATTGCTTTCCTCTAAACAAACAGAGCAGTCAGCCTTGCAGTTGTTTCCATTGTAACATACTTTTGCTCACGTTTTATAATTTCACCAAAGGAAAATAGATACAGTACAATCGCAGTCGGACCTGTGGATGAAAATTCGCCATATTGTATCCTACAGTGCATTTGGCAAGGGAATGCCTACCACTTTTTGGCTGTTAGTTTTTTAAACATTTGCCTTTGGCAATTGTCTCGAGGCTTTTAGCACTTTTTGGTACAATACAAAATACATGTACTCAGTGCTGGAAATAATTTTTCTTTATTCACAGGACATATGTCCTTTCAAATCTTCCTTTTGGTCGGACATTTGACAAATTGGGCCGGACATAAAACATTGACTGACAACGCCTTGTAGAAGATAACTCAAGATGTGCTGGTGAGATGTTCGGTCATCATGTCCGATCATAATGTGAAATTGGCCGGACATTTTCAAAATTTGGTCGGACAATGTCCGATGACCGACTGTTATTTCCAGCACTGTGTACTTTACTTACAAATTAGTCCAGAGCACTAGTGGGGAAGAAAACTACACATTTTCCGAATTTTTTTACTACTTGGTGGACAAGTGGACAATGGTTTAAGTTTGAGCACTGTACACCCATGCATACACTGTAACTGATTTGCAAGATTTGATTTACATACATTAATTTTGTTACACTTTTGTTTTAAATAAAGATACCAAAACCTTTGATTGCTCATGGCAAGACATATGCATCCATCAGAGGAAGGCTCACTGTTCATGGAGGGCCAGTGGATGGAAAGCGCGATTTTCTGTCCAGTGAAGACGTCACCATTAAAACTCCAAAGAGTTCCATGTTTATTCAGACAGACAAACCCATTTACAAGCCAGGACAGACAGGTATGTGTGCTAAGTATATTGCTATCAATGCTGTTTGTATCCCCACAGCAAAAATATTGTAGTTATTAATGTGCTAACTGAAGCCTAATGGGCTCCCAAAACAAGCTGGATTCTTTTTTTTTTATACATACAGTAATAATTATTATAGTGGTACGTTCAGTATGAATTTGTCCACTGGTGGACAAAATGAATGTTTGCAATCAGTTATCTTCCCAATGATGTATACCCTTCCAGAGACAAAATCTCTCAGTCTTATTTTTTCAGTCCAAGTCTACTCTACTGTGGCTGTTGCCATTGTCAAAACTCCAAAAGATACGTGTACATGTAGCTGTATCCACGGTGTAAGGAATCTGTGTAAATCCTTGTCCAGATAGTCTCTTCACATCTTACTTAAACCATCACCTCTCATTCACATCTTTCTGATAAATGTTCTGAATGTTTTACTTGTGAAAATAATATACTTATAACAATAATTATTATCATTAGCATTTGTGGAATGGGGAAAAATATTTCTGAACTGAAATTTGATAGAGGAAATAGATGTAAGCTTGAATTAAAGTTTTACTACTCTTATTTCCTAGTTAACATACGTGTTGTTGGCACCGATGAAGACCTGAAGCCTCTAAAAGAAAAGGTATTATAAATTGTCTTTTTTATTTTGATGCTGTCACCCATAGATTTTGCAAGCTCAAGAATGGGAGAGAACGGGTTATTAACGAATAAATGCCCGTAATAATATTGACTATTTTATTATTATTTTCATCCAAATCCATTCTCAGTGTGAATCATGTGACTGAACTGGTAAGGAAAATTGAAGTTAATAGAAAAGCCCCTCATCAGAGCAAATCAAGGAATCTCTGATGAACGAAGCCTTAGCTTTCTAGTAACCTGCCTGTGATGGTCAATTTACTTAGACCAACCCAGTTGATGGGCAGGTACAAAACACTGGTCACAGGTACCAGTAATGGTAATCCCCGGTAATGAATTTATATAGCACATTTTCTATTAACATATTCAAATGCACTTTACAAGCAAGTAATCTATGGGTGAGATTGGACATCAGCATATACAGACACCGCTGAGGGCCACTATCAGTCCATTAGTGATCTCACCCAGCACATGAATAAATGAAATGAGGCCTGACCACAACACTGGGAGCTCCATGCCCTACTCTTTACGAATAGTGTGTGGGTTCTTTTACGTCCAACTGGGTTTTGAACATTTAAGGGTTGTGAGACGGGGCCTACGTTTTATAGTCCTTCTCTGAGAAGACTTGAAAGTCTTAACCATTTGTGGATGTAATTACAAAGGCAACACTTTCTCCTCAGTTATTTGAAGACCCTGAGTGTTGGTCCGGCTGGAGTCGAAGTCACGACCTTTCGCATGGCACTGTTTTACCAATACAGAAACAACCCTAACCGTTTACCAATCCTAACATTAGGCCTAAGCTGGTTAGCTATAATGGTTGTTTAGGGTTTTTTCTGTATTGGTAAAACAATGACCTGTGACCTTTATTTGTAAACCTGAAAAACGGCATTGCCTCTGTTCTCATCATTCCCAAGTATGGCGTGAAAAATAATTGATGGGTTGCAAGTTTGACGATCACCAGAGCAGTAGCAGCAATGAAGGGGGTACTTTCTAAAGAAACTGTGGTGCTGCGTCGGTGGGGAAGTAGTATACAAAAATTTGGTTTTATCAACAGAGTTGATAAAGTAAATTGGCCACCGTACAGAGATTCTAAAAGCGGGCCATCATCGCGCCCAACAATTTAATCGACAGTCATCACTAAAAACGTCACAAAAAGATAAGAATGACAGAATTCCATTCACCCTCACTTTCCATCCTCATAATCACGCCGTCAAAAGCATCATTCTTAATAATTTTAAATTACTCCAAAATGATCCAGAGACTGGTAGAATCTTTTCACAACCTCCACTTGTTTCATTCAAACGCGACAAAAAGGTAGGCAACTTTTTAGTTAGAAGCGCGCTCAAAACTAACGAGCAACCCGGCACTTTCAAATGCACGTGCTCACGATGCAAAACTTGTCTTTTCATTGTTAACACTAGCAAGATATCAGGACCTAAGCGATCTGTTAAGATCACCGATTGTTTCACAGGTACCTCCGCAAATGTCATTTATTGCATAACCTGTACGTTATGCAATAAATTATACATTGGCGACACAGGTAGACGACTAGGTGACCGATTCCATGAACACCTTCGCGATGTTGAGAAGAATGACAGAGATGCATCTAAGCCAGTCGCTCATTATTTTAATCTCCCTAACCACTCCAAAAAACACATGGCTATCTGCGGCCTTTCCCTACATCTAGGTACGACGGAAAGCTGCAAGAATCTAGAACAAATTTAATTCATCTTCCAAATCGGCACCCTTAATCCTCACGGTATTAACGAACGCTTTTCATTTAACTAATATACTCCTATTTTTCACGTTGCCATGTTACCACCAATAGTGTAGCTCCTACTCCACTATAAAAAATAAACATAACCCATAATTCCTCGATTCGCTCTGACAAAGGGCTAACGCTCGAAACGTCAGCTTTTAGAATCTCTGTACGGGGGCCAATTTACATTATCAACTCTGTTGATAAAACCAAATTTTTGTACAGTAGCAGCAATGTTGTGTTGAGATAGAGATGGATGAAGATCTTGCTGCATTGTTGATCTCAGATAATTAATGAAATAAAAAAAATTATTGTTCCCTAGAGCACAGCCTTGGTTCTTTATTTACAGTAGGTTAAGTAGGAGACTAGCTGGCCCCTGCCTCTCCCCCTCCCCCCTGCCTGTATGATCCCAAATCACAGAGTAGGAGGGGGAGGGGGGGATATCAGATGCAAACATCTTGGTAAAAAATTTCATGGCCTTAATGAATACCCTTGCTACCTGGCTGGTATTTGAGGATGTTGTGTCCATTAATTTTGTTTCTTGTTGTTTGTACATGTAATTACTTTTACCATGACTTTGATTGTTCTCAATATTATTATAATAATGACTGTCATAAACACTTTTTTTCCATAGCTCTTAAGAGTGACTGTACTGGTAAGTACTGAATTAGAACAAAGTCTGCAATGGGAGCAGTGTGTCATGTTAAGGTGGTCATAGGGTTAACCTTGCTTAGCCAGATCAAAGCATATGATTTGCTGCACTGTACAGCGTATGGTGAAGCAAACTATATCTGTCGTGATGACAACATTATTACTGTCATTTTGCACCATGATTGGAAGCATTTTTTGATTTGCAGGGCTGAGAAATGTAAAGTGATATAGAGTCAGAAATTCTTTTGAGAAGCAGCTGCTTTGCTGGCTTAATTGTTTAAATCTAGTAAACAGCATAATAACAGTTACTATTATGATGCTGTAGCAACCTTTAAGTTTTGGCCATACTTGACCAACTTGAAGAAGTAGAAATTTTTGTGCAACACCCTAAAATCTCGGTACCATTCCTGATTTTTGAGCATGGCCTACATGCAGGGATGTCATCTGGTTGAAGGTTATATCAAGGCAGTAAGTTCTCACTCTGAGCATCAAAGGGACCTGGTAACAAGATTGTTCTCAGTGTCTTGCAACACCCAGCGTAATAATATTCTTCAAGATAGCAAATAATTATTTATGGGGAAAGAGAAGACATGCACAGCAGTACTCAAAATAGTGCTTTTACATATACTGTATTTCATTTCATGTATCAATAAATTCTAGTGGTAATTCTGTAGACAGACATATTCAATTAATTTTTTTGTCAACACATCGAGTGACTTTTAAAATTGTGTAGAGAATAATATTAGTATTTGTAATTTTCTCAGTCACTTTTATTGATGGCCAAAATTAAGCCGACAATCACCCCTTTCTCAAGCGGTGATTTTCACCTGCAGCCGGTGCTTAGTGACATCACTGTACACTAGCTGGTATTTAATGGGTAAGCACAATCAATACAGGTACAATTACAGCTGTACATACAGTTTATGCCACTGTGCGAATAACTTTATGTTTTATTCTGTTTCATCCTTTACCTAACAGAATCCCAGTAAAGTTCGCATCATGCAATGGGAAAACCTTGATTTTGCTGTTGGTATGTAATATTCTAGTTTTACTTATTAGGGCTACATTTTTGTATTTTTGCTATCCTCTTTATAATGGAGAGAAATAAACCAGCACGAACCAAACAATATAGTGTCTGCAATCATGCATGTAGTTCAACAAAGATACGTTGAATCAAGTTGACTGGCTTCGCAGCTCAGTAAATATCCAACGCTTATAGCCACCGACACTGAGGTGAATAGTTGTTTTAGTATATACTAAAACAGTGAGATAATATACAGCACAAAAAATTTAATTGGATGTTTTCTTCACTTGTCACGGATGCAAATCGGGACGCCATTTTTTCCCGAGTTGCTCGGAGGTAAATATTCGGAGTTTGACGAGCCAATCAGTGCGCGAGTTCAACGCCATCCACTGTTTTAGTATATACTAATTATTGTTAGTGGATGAGTTGCAAGGATCCACTAATATTCTTATGAAAAATGCCAACCACAAATTAAGTTATGAGAATAAAATTAATGAAGACTTGTGTATAATATAATAATTGGGTTTGCAACATTTGTGATGTAAGTAGAACTACAGAAAGTAACATGTGCAAGTATTCATTGAATGAAGAAAGTGATTAATTTTATTGTTTTCATATGGGGTTGAAAACTAGCACTTCACATTACACTCTAATCAGTTAAGTCTGTTCAAATATAAGTGCTACACGGCCAACGTTTGCAAAAACGTAATCCTTCCTTGTACTTGTACATGTTCATTGCCGTGACATTAACATCTTCATGCAGTTCCCATGGCCTGCTCCCGTCTGACCTTGTAGCTCAGTCGGTAGAGTGGCGGTGATCTAACCCGAAGGTCATGGGTTCAATTCCCACCCTGGTCAGAGTTTTTCTCTGTCCTTGTGTGGGCCCATGGTTCATATGGGGCTGAAAACTATAGCACTTCAAACTACACTCTAATCAGTTAAGTCTGTTCAAATATAAGTGCTGCATGGCCAATGTTTGCAAAAACATAGTCCTTCCTTGTATTGTTATGAATGTTGAGCTCAAGCTTTATTCAAAATAATGTATCTGTATTCCCTTGACAAATACCAGTTTACAGTCATAGTGCAAGACATCAAGCACTCTCAATTCAAGCAGATCTTTGCTAATACCTCTCCTTGAGAAAGCTGGCATGATCATCTTTGGCAGCTCAGCCCAAGAGTGAGCTACTGGGGGTTGTCGTTCTTTGGGATTTGGGCATCATATGCTGTGGCTATGCAGTCCAACCCGTACGAAACGAGCAGATCTGCAGCAGATCTGCAGCAGATCTGCAACAGATCTGTTTTGACAAAAACAGATCATCTGCAGACTAATTTATCGTCTGCAGAGTCTGTTTTCAGTCTATTGCAGACGCTGAGCTTGAATGTACTTCGCGATGTTAAGACTGCAGACGAAAAACAGACTAACAACAGATCTGCAGATTATCTGCAGCGTCTGCAGATGATCTGCAACACGTTGAAGCCCAAAAACCGGATCGATAGATCATATTATTGTATCGTGACTTCGGTATAAACCTTAGTTGGATCAGTCATTACTGGTGTGTTTTGAGATAAATAAAATAGTTCGATTGTACAGATAAAACGATAGTCGAAAATTTAAAATATGTTAATATAAAGAGGCTTATAAATGGTCAGCCACTTACATGCAACGTGTTAGTAAATCAAATGTTACGTCGATTGAACACTTAAATGAAAGGATAAATACTCTTTCGACCTTAATTTATCCTTATTATATAGCAATTAGGCACCCATACCTGACACATTCTTTCAATAGAATTTAAGAGCAGTACTGCAGGGTGCATTGGTGTTGGGTGTCTGGAAACTCGAATAGTGAATAGCGAATAGTCGCGAATACCAAACAGCGAATAGTCACCAATAGTACGAATAGTCGCGAATAGTGACGAATAGTAACAAATAGTGGCAAATAAGGGTGGAGGTGGGGGGGGGGGGGATTGTGACGAAATGACGAAAATTTGGTACCCAGTACTTCCTGGTCAACCACGCAGCAACGTTGGATGGGATTTTCCCGCTAAAAAAGCAGAGATGTGTCGGCGAAGGACAGCTTGAGCCCTAAGAAGAAAAGGTAATAAATGCACTGAAATCCTGTTACTTATTTGGATAAATAAGACAAGGGTAAAAAAAAATGCTTGGATCTACTGCAGCAAAACGAGTGAGGGTGAGTACAACGGTCATTTACTTAGCCTGCGTAGCATGGCGGTTTTGTTGAGCCGGGCGGTTTTTCTGCCCTCGTCCGCCTTTATGACTTAGCAACCAAAACCGCACATGCTACGCAGGCTATCATTTACTAAGAATACTTGAGCCGAATTATATTTTTGTCAAGTTATTCATTTTACCTCACCGTTTTGTGCCTTGTCTGAAAACCTTTTTGCTTTTTCTTTTTTATTGTAGTTAACTGTTGAGATACCGGAGCATCAAGAGGCTGATATTCTCTGTCTTCTTAGGCAGCAAGAAAACTGTGAAGTGGTTTCCATAAGACCAGTACAATCTGGAGAAGGTAAATGCTATTTATCACGATTTTCCATCCTGTTTTGTTAGATTTTATTTCGTCTTTTAATTTACCTTCCCGTATCCTCTTCGCACTGTGTGCGCGAGGGAGTTTTCTTTAATTCTTTGGTAAAGGATTCCTGTTACCTTCCGTTCTTCTCCTTAGCTACATTATTTATTTCACTGTTATTTCCGAAAAGTGCGCCACCTTTGCAACGAACATCACTTTGAAACTTGATGGCCTTTAGTCTGAGGTTATGTCATCCTTGATCCTGTTTCCGGCAAAATCTAATTACTCATTCATTTTATCGCATGTATGTAGGTTTTCCCATCGGAATATATATAAATTGACTACTATAGCAATACTGTAAATGTAAACTGAGTCTGATGCTCAGAGACTAGACAAAATGCCTAATACAGAACATCGCACTTCTAGCAGCAAGAATTAAAAAAAAACACAGCAGATTCCTAATACAGTATTTCCACTGTGGTTGCACAATTCTGCCAGTTTCTTGCTGTTCGTCCATGAGAAAAAAATGTTTCCATCATTTATTTCCAGGCCGCAAACCTTTTGCCGTGCCGCAAGAAGATGGTCCTACGCCACCAACACCCTGTTCGTCTCTTCCCAAGAAATAAGACGTCGGGCGAACTCGCGCCTCCAGCAGAACAGCCACCTACAGCTGAATCTGGAAGAATCGAAAAACATGAAATCGCTGTTCGGACTTGTAATTTCTGCCTGCAGACGCCGTGTATCAGTGTTGTGGTGCGGCGAGGATAACGAATCACACCAAACACCGCAAAAATTACAAGTGGTTCTGGAGAACTCTGAAAGACTGTGGGCAGTATCAGCTAGTTTACTCAATCTCGTTTCTGTAAATAACCTGCCAAGCAAACCAAAAAAAAAAAAGCATGCAAAGCCTAGCCTGCGAGCAAGTTCCCTCATTGCTCGCAGTCTATGCGAGGCTTAGATTCTTGAAAGCAGTGGTTGCTACTCGAGGGTTTTTTTTATTCATTTGGAATGCGTTGAAAATGTCACGCTAAGAAAATACTTTAAATTCCTGCTGGTGATATTATTTTGCGTATCTATCAGCATTAATCCTTTACTTTTGATGAATAACAGACCGACTTCCTCTCTCTGTCTTTTAAATAAACGTTGTTTGATTGGTGCATTTTGTGGGCTTTTTTTAAACCAGATAGGCTGATTTCGTCTTCAGAGCGTCTGCAAATTTACAGACTTGTTGCAGATCATCGCTGCAGACGCTCTGCAGATATTCTGCAGACATTCTGCAGACATTCTGCAGATGATCTGCAGATAATATGTAGATCATCTGTAGATTGTCTGCAGATCTGCTACAGATGTGCCAGCAGATCTGTAGCAGACTATAAACAGATCTGCTCGTTCCGTACGGGAATGCATGAGTGACAGTCCCTGCTGCATCATTCTGTCACAGATGTAAAGGGAGGCGTGTGTGTAAGTGACTGCTGAGGTGCTCTTCTGCTGGGCTCGTTTCTCTGCTGCATGCTGGCCATGTCTCACATCGGCGTTTTAGGGATGCCTGGCGACAGGCAATTCAGTTCTTGGTCTGTTCTTCCCAGCTGTCTGAAGGGATGCAGCAGGGTTTCAGATCTCACTTGCCGGCGTCCTTGAAGTACATGGTGTAAAGGGAAGGAAAACAAACTCACCTGGCACCAGAGGCCAGTTGTCTGTACAGGACGTCCTTTGGCAGCCTGCCATCCTCCATGGGCCACACATTGAAGGATTGATGCTGAGTCAGCAGGAAGTACATGCTAGGGATTTGGCCATGCCTGCATGATCTCGCTGTGTGGGATACAATCTTGTCAGGTGATTCCAAGGATACACTAGAGGCACCACATAATTATGGAAGGGGTTGAGCCAGCACTGTTGCCTCATGTAGGTGCTCCACATCTCACTGCTATAAAGGATGGTGTTGAGACTGCCGTCCTGGTAGGCACAGAACTTGTTGATCACTGTCAGCACTTCATTCTCCCATCCCTGCTTCATCAGTCTGCCTTTTCCAGCCTTCTGTCAAGCTATGCGTCAAGTGAGAACTTGTATGTTGCTAATGATCAGCCCTGGGTGGGTAAAGTTATGATACTAGTGATCTTGATGAGGGGCAAAAAAACAGTGTGGACTAGAGGAGACTCTAGAGAGTAGAGCTTTAGTTGCCTTGTGACCCACAAGGATATTACAGAATGAGTGGTGCAACTGCAGTTCTTTAACCCTGAATCATTAACTTTATTAATATACACATGTAGAACAACAATTGAGTGCAAATTTTAAAATTATTTAAAAAAACAGTCCTTATTATTATTAATTGGCCAAGCTCCAAGTGACATTTGTATGAACAAGTGCATAAATATGTATGATACATTATTTTGTTATTTAAAAGGAATTGCAAGTCTCAAGTTTCCATTATCAAGCCAGCCTGATTTGGGAAACTGGGAGATTGAGGCATTGTACAAGGTAAACACTTTTTTTTCTGGATAACTCGCCCTTAATTCTGTTCTTGTGCATTTGGGTTGCAAAGTTAAAGTGCCAAGAAGAATTGCTGGTGTGGTAACATTTCCTTAAAAGACTAAATTAATTTTCTCCGCAAGGGTTCTTTAAACATGCTGTCGAAACCACAATGCACCAAAATTAAAATGCCAGAAACTTGAGCTGTTGGGTCAATGAAGAAATCTTAGTAAACTGTGGCATTTAAATTTGCAATGTTTCAGGGTCGATTGATTAAGGCTTTGATGATGAACTGATGAAGTAGTGTCTTGTGTTCTGGCGTTGGGGTACTAATTGGGGACACTGCAAATTGAAATGAACTCAAATTAACGCAAATCAAATCAAACCTTTGATTCTATTCACTCAATAAGTAGTAGAGAGTATAATCTTATATCCAAGCTGAAGGCTACCATCAAAGTAATGTAACAAGTAACAATGGTGGATTGACAATTTGTTTTCAAAAGGAAAGCATTGAAAAAGTGAAAGTAATTTTTTTCCTCAATATTGAGGAAAATTTGACAGGCTGATTGAAACAAAAGGACCTCTCAAATACCAGAGCTTCTTTCTAGGAAGATCAGAGAGATTCAAGGGATAAAAATTACGATGATCGCAGACATGAAAATTTTAAGTGGTGCAATGAAAATTTATCATCGCTGACACATGATCGAAGGTTTTATGGTTGGGCTAATGAAAGAGGTAGCAATTAAGACAGAAACGCACAAAAATATATTTGTGTAGGCAGCCAGAGAAAATCCTCAACCACCGTTGTGGGCCCTGGTGGTACATGTAATAGAGTTGTACTGGCAATTCCTTTATAAAAATGCCATTATTTTTTTCATTTTTAGGATCAAACCAAGACTGAAGGATTCAAAGTGGATAAATACCGTAACGGTAAATATAATATGCAAGGACAGGAATCCACAATTTAGCAGTTGTCAGTTTTATTAGATTTTGACAATATGATAATTATTTTAAATTTGTCTTCTTAGTGAACTGCAAACTTTCCCAGCAACTGAAAAAAATTTTGTAAATGTCTATAGTCAATTAATTCTCTCTCTTTAATCTCTCAAGTGGTCTGCCCTTGGGCAGATCTTGCACATGTAAACCATTTCCAGCACTGATCTCTATCCTGCACTGTCCTCTTTGCATGTTTACTGGAAGGATGTCCTTTGCTCGATATCATCCAGCAACATTGCTTCTTTCTTCCTTTTGCTATTTTCCCTCAATTCCTTAATCTCCTTGATAAAAATTGACATAAGTTTTGATGCATCCAAAATAATTTGATGAACCAATTTGGTTAGCCAAACAAACATGTGCAAAAAACAGACAAAGTGAAAGGTACATGTACACTGTATAGGAAAAAGCTCTTCAGAAAAAATGGCTCACTACAAATCTCCATTGTTTTGATTTAAATCTGTCCTGGTTGTTTGAGGTGATTACTTGTAAATTACCATATCTCATTCCTATTGATACATGTACATGTATAAGAGCAGTTTTCAAATGAATGTCGAAAGTAATTTCGCGATTGCAACTGCTGTGCTTGGTGATTGGTTTAAAAATCTTGTGCCAGTTTATCAACAAATGAGACTTGCATGTGTGATTTTTTCCACGCTTTGAGCAAGTTACATGTATTTGCTACAAATTCAGATTGAGTTCATTGCTCAGTTTGCACCTGCTGTGATTGGTCAAAGTAAATACTTTGACATTAGTTTTATGACATTCAATAGGCCATATTCATATTCTGACAGTTGCACTGGAAACGAGCACGAAGGAGAGGCTGATGCGACGGAATCTTTTCAGATGCAAATTATCCCCCCCCCCCACCCATGAGCCTTCATCGTATGTTCGTTACAGTCCAACCGTGAAAATATGAATAAGGTCTATTGAAAACCACTCTGTTTTCAAGTTTTATACCTCAGTGATTGTTTTCATGAATTTGAATGTTTGGATTAGTCCAAATACATTAAAAAATGAAAATAAATTAACACCCTTTATTTTTCACAAAGTGCTTCCAAAATTTGAAGTCACAATCACACCACCACCATTTGTTGCAAGGAGAGGAAACAACAATATAACAGCTACCATTTGTGCCCAGTAAGTAAAAGCTGTTAATGTGGGATACAATGCAAGGGAATTAAATTGGAGATCAAGAGTTAATGATTAGTGGTGACATTTTGACTGTGGTAGCCATTACTTACACCAATAATGATAATTTATACCGTAAACACTTGCAGATAAGCTGCACCGTGAATTTAGCAGCTCAAATTTTAGTAAAAAAATTTTTTGAAAGAAATCCAAAGTTGAGTCTTTAGAAGTCCGATCATCAGATTTCTTCATCCACTGTTCATCAAGCGTACAGTAAACTCACTAATATAACATTTGAAATGAAAAATACTTCTAAGTGTTACCCACAATTTTAGCACTTTAATTAATATAATGAACATTCTTCATTTCTACTAACTTTGACATTATGGTTGATCATTTTCTGGTACTTAGGGATTTCTTCATTCGGCCCAGTTTTTCCATAGATTTTTGCATTACAACAAGAATGTGAGTGGAACATTTCTAGCTTATTAACTAGGCATTAGATCGGACGCAAAGATGGAAAACTGGACACTGGGAGCAGCCTTTTTCAAATGTTCCCACAGATATATAAGCTGCACCCCTCATTTCTAGTGACAAATTTTGGGGAAAAGGTGTGGCTTATCTGCGGGTGTTTACGGTACACATGAAAATTATCCATTCTGATTGGCTAAGAGATATGCAGTTTGCAAGTAACAGTGAATTCGGTGCTAAAAAACAAACAAACAAACAAACCAAGCATTCTGATTGGTCAGTGATCAAAGAAAGTCACTAGATAGCCAATCAAATGCGACTGGCAGAAGGCAACCAGTTGACTATTTACAAAGTGTGGCAGAGATGATTCCAGGACAACTGGAAACAAACCAAACCAGAGGTTAGAAAGAGATTTGAACCCAGGGCAACAGCATGCAAACCCAGCACACAAACCACAGGACCAGGCTGCCTTCCAAATGAGAGTAATTTTAACCGTTCGTGAGAATGTGCATGTGGCTGACACACATACAGTATTGTGCAAAAGTAATGAGGGCGTAATTCAACAAAATTCACGAATTTTGGGGCTTTTTGATCAAAACTGGTGAATCTTTGTCCAGAGCGAAAGTTCTCAGAAAATTTGCCAAATTTTCGCAATGCCTATTGTAGTTGTAGTTGACGCAAATTTTCGAGCAAAAATTTGCTCTTCCTCAATTTTCCTTCAAATTTCGAGCAAAAATTTGCCATTTTGGTGAAGTTTCTGTGCGTATTCCTAGCCAGCACAACACTAGAATGTATGCGATACAAAGCAAAATTTTTGCACTGGTCTCGAAAATATGGCAAATTTTCTCTCTTTGTTTTAGCGAAATGGCGGCAGAAACATCACGAAACAGCGCTCGAATGTCAGTGTTTAACACTTACTTTTTTACTAATTTGCCCTTTGGGCAAATGGTTTTGTTTTTTTGGTTTCCCATGGTTTTTTTTTTTCGGTTGCATGATGCCCACCTTCTAAAGACCTGTTGCCCATTAAAACTAAAAGGATCAGGCTTGTTAAAATGTCAATTTTGTGTAAAATGTGTGTAAAATGGATTTGACAGACCAATGCAACTCCTGTGTGTCCATAGTGTTCTAGCAGCCTTCACAGTTTTGCTTTGACAAGCATATTGTTACGAGTTCGAATGTTTTGAGGAAAGGTAGCTTGCAAACTAAACTGAACGCAGGGTTGTCGGAACAACAACAAGAAGATTTATTCCAAAAATGAACGTAGTTTCCACGAAGTAAGACTCTTAAACAGCACGTAACTTGATAAACTTACGCGGCCTCCGCCAACTTGAATAAACACAGCTTCTGTCACACTTGACTAAACACTGCCAACGCCAACTCTCTTCGCTTGTGAAAAACTAGTTAAAAAAACACTCCGTTTGGACTCGTCTACTTATATACTCTGGAAATAAACTTCTAGAACTTTCTAAAATAGTAATCACTCTAATTATAGAAAGATTACAAAACACACCGATTTAGAAACGCTTACGCATGAACCTAAAAATAAACAAACTACGAACTCTCGCGAAGCTTCTAGAAAGTAACGCTTGTCACGCAATACTATTTTTCATAACATAACCCCCTCTTGAGAAGAAATTTCCTAAATTTCTACTAACAACGAAAAATTAGTTAGATAGTACCAACTGAGGAGGCAGTCCAGTGTCTCTTAAGTTATTCCTCTACTCTGCTTAGATAATCTGGTAAAATACTTGTCACCATTCAACTTCTGGAACAAAAGCTCAACAGTTGGCATAGGCTCAGGATCAACCACGGTTAACTTGTTCAGTTTACGATAGTCAACGCACACACGATTTGAGTTGTCTTTTTTCTTAACAACTACAACAGGCGAAGCATAGGGCGAACTTGATTCTCTTATAACTCCCATCTTCATCATGTCTGTAATATCCTTCTTCAGCGATTCTCTTAAGCTATACGGTACTGGGTATGGTCTTGATCTAACTGGTTGGTCGGATGTAAGCTTGATATGATGCTGAGCCAAACTTGTTGTGCCTGGGGCTTCTGTGAACAAGCTTTGAAACCCACTTGCAAGATCCATGAACTCTGCTCTTTGCTCATGAGAAAGGTTATCTCCTATGGTCACATCATTGACTGACTGTTCTAAATAAGATAATCGTTGTAATAAGGGTAATTAGTGACGTCATAGAGCGCGATCTCTTTAATCCAATAAACCTACTGAATGAACCAGGACTTATCTTTTATGTTGTGTTAAAATCGCAACATTGGTGCCGAGACCCGGCTCTTTCCGACCAAAATGTCAGAAGAGCTTCGAAGACTAAAGTCAGTACGAGGTTCGTACAGAGGGCATTGCACTCAAGAGTTCAAGAAAGCCGACAGACTACTGAAATCGGAGCCGCTCAACACCGCCGAACTTAAAGCACTTCAAGATCGACTAACAAGAAGAGGAAACGACATATCACAAATGGACTCACAAATAGCCATGGCCATTTCCGAGGAAGAGCTAGAGAACGAGATAGAAGAGGCCTTGTCAGTTCAAGACACCATCTCCGACTACAAGTTCATGATACTGGAAGCATTGAAAAACGACCAACACGATAAACCGGTGAGTTCTTTCCATGATAACAATAGTTCAACGAAACCGACAACTACGCGAATCAACGTCAATTTGCCAAAACTTAGCATTCAACCATTCAACGGCAATCAATTAGAGTGGCTCACTTTCTGGGACAGTTTTAGCGCAGCGATCGACGAACACACCAAATTGAACAACATCGAAAAAATGAATTATTTACAAAAGATGCTTAAAGGAGAGGCAGCGCGCGCGATCGCCGGACTACCACTTACCAACGAAAACTATACGAAAGCAATCGAAATATTGAAAGAACGCTTCGGCGATAAACAAAATATTATCAATGCATACATGGACTCTCTGACCAGAGCTACCCCACCGACATACGAAATATTGAGTCTGCGAACATTTTATGACTCCTACGAATCAAACATTCGTGGTCTGGAGGCCCTCGACGTAAAAACCGACACGTACAGCTGCCTTCTTATACCAATACTCTTGAAGAAACTACCAGAATCCATACGTTACGCGATATTCAGATCTGACAGTTCGGCGGATAAGTCACTTGACAAGTTACGAATCGCACTTCGACGAGAAATCAAAACAATCGAGAAGGGTCGCCTGTCAACCACGAACAGCTACGAAACCTACGACGAAGAACCACTTGTTCCGACAACGGGAACGATGCTATCCAGAACGCAGCCAAGAACGCAGAGCGAGAAACAACGCCCGAAACAAAAGAAATGCGCCTACTGTGACGGTAACCATTGGTCAGACAATTGCAGCGAATTCGTAACTGTGCAAGAACGTTACCAAGTACTACAACGACAACAACGTTGTTACAACTGCCTGGGCACAAATCATAACAAAACAAAATGTTTTTCTAAGCGGCGCTGCATGAAGTGTAAACAGAAGCATCATACTTCACTTTGCCACGGACAAACACAAAACCCGCCAAAAGATACCGCGTCTAACCCGTCGACCTCAAAGATCGAGCAAACGAAAGCAAACACACACGACGAACCGAAGGAGACTCACAAAGAGAAGAAAACCCACTCAGCCAATACCCACGTAGGAACAACCCACGTAGGAACAACACAGTTGCTAGATCTGCAACAGAATCAAATCCTAATGCACTCAGCTAGAACAACAGCGATCGGCCAAGGATTTCAATGCTCACAGGCACATATTCTCTTTGATACAGGCTCGCAGAGGACGTTCATCACAGAAAACATGAGGAACCGACTAAACCTCAAAACTATACGCAAAGAACTCCTTGACGTAACCACATTTGGCGATATCAAAACCACCAGAAGAAACTACGACGTAGTCTCACTCACTCTAGATACGGGAAAGGAAAGTTTATCATTAACGGCACTTGTAACTCCTACAATCTGCCCACCACTGAAGATAAAAGCTTTCGAAATTCCCTCCGAACTAGAAGGTCTTAAACTAGCGGACACACCTATCGGAAACTCAGAAGTGGATATACTTATCGGAAACGACCAGTACGGTCACCTGATCACTGGCAAGATGATCAAAACGAGTAACGAAGCCATGATCGCTATCGAAAGCAAATTTGGCTGGCTTCTAGCAGGATCCACCTCTAATATACGCAATAGCAACACAATGGGATGTCACCGGATCGACACCCAGTCCGCCGTATCACAACTCGACAGCATACTCACCAAATTTTGGGAAACAAACCAAATCCCCGACGAACGCAATCAAGACGATTCCGTCATAGAAACATTTCGAAAAACAATCAAATTCAACGACACTTCGGGTAGGTATAGTGTTGCATTGCCGTGGAAAGAAAACAAAAACGATCTGCCGTCCAATCTGAACCTCAGTGTAAAACGACTAGCCAGTCTCCAGCGAACCTTAAACAAAAGAGACCACGAACTTATCGGCAAATACGACAAGCAACTGCAGGAGCAGCTTCAAATGGGATTTATAGAGATAGTACCGGACATGCATCACCACGAGGAAATCGTCCACTACATCCCTCACTTCCCAGTGTTTAAACAGGATAGCGCAACAACAAAAATGAGAATAGTCTATGACGCCTCAGCAAAGCAAAACTCCAATTCACCAAGCTTAAATGACTGTCTTCACACCGGAGAGAACCTAATGCAGGACCTGACAGGAATTCTTCTCCGATTCAGAGCACACAATGTGGCATTCATCGCCGATATCGAGAAGGCATTTCTCCAGATCGAACTCCACCCAAACGTTAGAGACGCCACGCGATTTCTTTGGTTTAAAGATATCAACAAACCAGCCACCGATACAGATAACTTACGAGCATATAGGTTCCAACGCGTCCTATTTGGAGCGACTTCGTCACCCTTTCTTTTAATTGCAACAATCCAGTATCACTTAATGAAAGCAAATACATGGATAGCTACTGACCTCATCAGCTCAATGTACATGGATAACGTGGTGACGGGGGCTGACAGCCAGGAGAAGGCCATGGAATACTGTACATTATCACGAAAATATTTGAAGGACGCTGGAATGAATCTGAGAGAATGGAATTCGAACTCACCAAACCTTAACATCAAAGCAAAAGAAGACAAATGCGCAGCTAAAAATCCGCAAACCAAAGTACTAGGTATAAAGTGGGATGCGACACTGGACACGCTATCCCTCTCACTCGATAAGATGATAAACGACATTTCACAAGCTACTCAACAAAAGATGAGCAAAAGGTCTGTCCTAAGCATCGCCTCAAAAGTATTCGACCCTCTCGGATTTGTTGAACCTATCACCGTTAAAGCAAAGATCATGATACAAGACATATGGAAACAAAATATGACTTGGGACCAAGAAATAAGGAATGACTTAAAAGAGCAGTTGATTAAATGGCTCGACGACATTAAAAACCTGTCCATGTTCAAAATACCAAGACCATATTTCAGTGACAACATCACCAGCAAACAACTTCATATATTCTGTGATAGCAGTCAACGAGCCTACGGTGCGGTTGCATACCTCCGAGGAACATCAGGAAACATGACGCAAACAAGCTTCGTGATCGCCAAAACAAGAGTCGCACCCGTTAAGACGCAAACACTTCCACGATTGGAACTACTAGCAGCACTGTTGGGAGCCAACCTAGCGACGTACATCACGAAAGCTTTACAACTCGGAAAGGAATGCGAAATCGTCTACTGGAGCGACTCACAAATTGTGCTATCGTGGCTTTCATCCAACAAAAGACTGCAACCATTCGTACACACGCGAATACGCAAGATAACGCAAATGACAGGGACACATAAATGGATGTTCTGTCCCACATCCTCAAACCCTGCAGACTTAATAACACGAGGAATAAGCACAACGATGTTCTATCAGAATAGAGCATTATGGTTTGAAGGTCCATCGTGGCTAAAAGCACCGAATGACCAGTGGCCACAAGTTCAGTCAAAGGAACCTATCACAGACATAATCGACAGTCCACAAATGCATATAATAGTCAAATCAGATAGCCCTAACATACTTGACTCAATAGACTTAGAGAGGTACAGCACCTTAAACAGAGCGATCCGAGTAACGGCCACACTCCTTCACTACACAGATATATGGCGAAAAAGGAACACAAAGTCTACTATTACAACTGAAATAATGCAGGATGCTCGACTTGCATTACTAAAAGGAACCCAAAGAAAATACTACGAACGCGAAATCACTTGCTTAAAGGCGAAAACGAAGTCAAAACAACCGGCTATCATGCAACAACTAGGACTGTTCCTCGATGACCAAGAAGTACTTCGCTGTCGTGGTAGACTACACTATGCAGACCTTCACTATGACACAAAATTCCCAATTCTGTTACCTAAAAATAGCACATTCACTTCATTGGTCATCCAACATACACATACAATGCTCAAACACGGTGGAGTTCAGGACACATTAACTCAAATAAGACAACAATTCTGGATACCCCAAGGTCGACAACTTGTTAAAAGGCTCATATCGAAGTGCGTTATATGTAGAAAACATGAAGGACCACACCTTCATTCCGTTCCAACACCACCATTACCCAAAGAACGGATCTCACAGTCACAGCCCTTCCAACACACAGGCATCGACTTCGCAGGACCTATGTACGTCCGTAACAAGAATACTACATCGAGCAAGGTCTATGTATGCCTATTCACCTGTACTGCCATAAGGGCAACACATCTTGAACTGGTTGAAGACCAAACAACTGAAGCCTTTCTAAGAGCATTCAGACGATTTATAGGCAGAAGAGGCGTTCCGGAGACAATCATCTCTGACAATGCCAAAACGTTCAAAGCAGCCGCACAAGACCTAGAAACTCTACATAGCGGAATTCTCTCTCACACTTCAACTCAGAACTTCCTTGCAAACAATGGCATACGTTGGAAATTCATAGCCGAGAGAGCTCCGTGGTGGGGAGGATTTTATGAAAGACTGATAGGAATGACCAAAAGATGCCTGAAGAAAACAATCAGTAAAGCCTCCCTAAACATGATAGAACTAAACACCATACTGATCGAGGTTGAAGCTGCATTGAATAGCAGACCGCTAACGTATTCCTACATGGGACTTAATGATTCCCCTCCACTTACGCCAGCACACTTCCTGTGTGGACATCGATTGATGACATTACCTGACCATACGCCGAAAGATCCTCAAGAGGATCCAGACTATGACCCCTTTGCAAGCTCTGAAAAGGAACTCGTTAAGAGAGCTAAATATTATGAAGCGATAATGCGGATGTTTTGGAAGAGATGGCGCAACGAGTACTTGACCGGGCTACGTGAACAAGACCGTAAACGCAACACAAATCACCAAACACCAGTCTCCAGGGGGGATGTGGTACTTATACATGATGACCTTCCACGTTCAAACTGGAGAATGGGGATCGTAACAAACCTTCATCAAGGAAGAGATGGTCAAGTCAGGTCTGTAAACGTGAAGATACACCCAGGAAAAGAACTTAAGAGACCCATTGAAAAGCTTTATCCTCTTGAGATCAAAACAAACGATCATGATGAGGATAATAGACAAACCCAAGAACTGGGGACTGAAGAAGAAAAGATGAGACCCCCGTCAAGACTTGCCGCTCGAAAGGCAGCATTGAAGATAACAGAGACTTATAATGAACAATAGCACACTGAATAATTTATACTAATGTAACTACTGGATAAACAACTTATGGTATAATTGATGTGTAAGGTACAGATTAATTGCCGGCCCGCGAGGGTGTTCTAAATAAGATAATCGTTGTAATAAGGGTAATTAGTGACGTCATAGAGCGCGATCTCTTTAATCCAATAAACCTACTGAATGAACCAGGACTTATCTTTTATGTTGTGTTAAAATCGCAACACTGACTCTTTCGCGACATAACCACCAATCTCCAGAAAATTAATACTATCCACAGGGTCCACTTCCTCTACTTCACTCTCAACATGTTCGTTCTTACAAATGTTAGCGTTCGTTTCAACAGCAACTGCTCCAACGGAAACAGGATCCTCTCGCTCAAAATACTTCTTCAGTAGATTAGCATGGTAAACTCTCTCTTTTCCTTTGACTCTCACTCTATAATCATTGAGACCTACTACAGCACTAACCTCAAATGGACCTTTCCACTGCATTAGGAGCTTGTTGTGGTCGGTCGGTAGCAGCACTAACACTTTATCTCCAGGTACAAACTTCCTGACTTTAGTCTTCCGGTCGTAACAATGCTTGCCTTTGTTCTGGGCTTTCTGAAGCTCGGTGTGCGCCAGCTTGAGGGTATCTTCAAGTTTCTCGCGTAGCTCAAACACATACTGATAGCTGTTCTTTACTTCAGGCTCCTCCAGCTCTTTCGTCCAAAGCTCTTTGAGAATAAACATCGGTCCTCTGACAGCTCTTCCATACAGCAACTCAAACGGCGAAAAACCAGTAGACTCCTGAGGAACTTCACGATATGCAAACAGCAAAGGGTTAATATAGCGATGCCACTGTCTTGGCTGTTCGCTGCACAGTCTCTTTAACATACTCTTCATTGTTCCATTAAACTTTTCCGTCAGGCCATTACACATAGGATGATAAGGAGTCGTGGTGAGCTGCTTTATGCTCAAAAGCCGCGTCACTTCCTTCATACACTCAGAGACGAACTGCGTACCAAGGTCACTCAAGATCTCTCTTCAGGCACTCCCAGACGACTAAAGATATCCACCAACGCTTCTGCCACAGTCTCAGTATCAATGTTCTTCAGCGGGACAGCTTCAGGATAACGAGTTGCAAAGTCGACCAATGTCAATATATATCTATGACCGTCCTCACTCGGGGGAACAATAGGTCCCACCAGGTCGATTGCTACTCTCTTAAATGGCTTGTCAATTAATGGCATCTTCTCTAAGGGAACCCTCGGTACGGAACCCTTGTTAACTGTCTTCTGACATACATCGCAGGACTTGCAATAACGAGTCACGTCCCCTTGAATGCCTGGCCAATAAAACGCGCTTTGAATCTTATCAGTCGTTTTCTTTATTCCCATGTGACCTCCCATGATCGATCCATGAGCTAGTTCCATTATTCGACTTCTCAGCTGCACAGGAACCATAACCTGCTTCAGGGGTTTACCTCCGTTCACATAAGGGTGCTTGTAGACGCGGTACAGAACTCCACCTTTCACTTCAAATGAAGTCTCAGCCTGGCCTCTCACAACTACGTCATCTTTCTCCCAAAATTTCTGTAGGCTCTCGTCATCACGCTGCATCCGCTTGAGCTTTTCTCTATCAACTACAGGACTTTCTTTGGTATCTGGTACCTTCAACGGAATATGTTCTCCAGCTTTCTTAGCTTGACTTCTCGTGGTTACAGCACAAGCTTCTTGTACAGGAACTTGCCAGCTTGGGTCTGGGTCGTCAGCGGTACATTACCAATAATTAAATCATAAACAGCATCGGGAAGACACTGCGCTTCCACTTGGCCCTTGAGATAAGGTGTATCAACATCAATCTTTGCGATGGGAACTTTCCTTGCCGTATTGTCAATGAGCAGCATAACATTAAAGTCGCCAGTAAACTGATCCTCAGACACAAGGTCCCTCTTTACTACAATTCCACTACAATCAGTATCTCTCAGGACGTCAACAGGCTTCTCTCCAACTCTACCTTTCATGACAGGCATTTTACTTCTCACTCCAGTCAACGGTTCAACACAAGCACTACTCAACAATGGAATCTTCTTACCACAGGCTAACAGCAGCTTATCATCTTTAATACAGGCCTTAACTTCTTCATCAGTGGGTTTAACCTCAGGTGGCTGAACTAAACAACTGGCACTCACTTGACCACGCTGCACAGGGTTACCATCCTTACTTTGTCCTCCTGATCTGCGTCCACCTGATCGACAGTTTCTAGCTTCATGTCCTTGCTTACCACATAGGAAACACTTTCTTGTTAGGGTTGGGCAGTTGACAGCTTTATGACCTCGGGTGTTGCACTTAAAGCAATGTAGAGCCGGTGGATTAATCTGCATGTTCTTGGCTTCGTCCCTCTCAGGCTGCACTGTTGGCTTTCTGCTCGCTGAGCTGAACAAATGTTTACCATGAGCCTCCAAGTACTGGTCAGCGATCTTCGCAATCTTTGCTAGGGTCTCAGGTGCCCTTTCTCGCAGGTGAATTGCCAAATCCTTAGGGCAAGAATCAATAAATTGTTCTTTCACGATCAAGTCCTTAAGACCATCAAAGGTTCGCGCAGTATTCGAAAGCTCTAGCCACCGTAACAGGTATCTGTCCAGTCGCACAATAAACTGCTCCGGACTTTCGTCAACTTCTGGTTTGGATGCTCTAAATTTTCGACGATAGCCGTCTTCGGTAAGGTCATATCTCTTCATTAACGCAATCTTTACCCTGTCATAATCCTTAGCTGCGTCCTCCGATAGACGTGAATACACTTCTAGTGCCCGTCCAGACAACAGAGCACTAAGCTTCGATGCCCATCCATCTTTTTTCCACTTAGCTGTCTCGGCAAATCTCTCGAACCTCTGCAAATACGCGTCCAAAGCGTCTTTGCCATCAACAAACGAGGGGAGTTTAGGTGCCTTGGCCCGATCTTCTCTGTCACCTCTTTCTGTAGTACGACCATCACCGTTCATTGCTGCTATTCTAGCAAGTTCCAACTCATGTTCTCTCTTGGCAACCTCAGCAGCTTCCTTCTGTCTCATGAGGTCAGCTTCCTGTTGTAACTTCCTAATTTCTCTTTCCTGACGTCTCGCTTCCCTTTCTTCATCCTGTCGTCTGCGTCTTTCTTCTCTCTCTTCTTCTTCGCGTCTCTGTCTTTCTTCTTTCGCTTCTTGAAGCTCTCTACGTTTCTCTTCACGTTCTTCCTCTCTACGTTTCTCTTCGCGTTCTTTTTCTTCTTGTTCACGCACAAATTCAAGCAGCTTTTCTCCTTCCAGACCAAACTTTTCGCCAAGCTGAATAAATTTCTCCATTTTCACAGCACTAAAGTTCCACGGCTCTTTCACTCGCTACAACGTTTTTCCACAGCGCAGCTACTTCCTTCCAAGTTGTGATCCTTTCCTGGTTAACGTAGTCGGCAAACAAATGAATTCCTCTCCCGGACAGGCCCCCAATGTTACGAGTTCGAATGTTTTGAGGAAAGGTAGCTTGCAAACTAAACTGAACGCAGGGTTGTCGGAACAACAACAAGAAGATTTATTCCAAAAATGAACGTAGTTTCCACGAAGTAAGACTCTTAAACAGCACGTAACTTGATAAACTTACACGGCCTCCGCCAACTTGAATAAACACAGCTTCTGTCACACTTGACTAAACACGGCCAACGCCAACTCTCTTTGCTTGTGAAAAACTAGTTAAAAAAACACTCCGTTTGGACTCGTCTACTTATATACTCTGGAAATAAACTTCTAGAACTTTCTAAAATAGTAATCACTCTAATTATAGAAAGATTACAAAACACACCGATTTAGAAACGCTTACGCATGAACCTAAAAATAAACAAACTACGAACTCTCGCGAAGCTTCTAGAAAGTAACGCTTGTCACGCAATACTATTTTTCGTAACACATATCTTTAATTGATTTTCCTTTTCTGTAAGAGTTCAAGGAAGAGTCCTTGATTATTCTCTCTGAGATTTTGAATTAAATGCCATTTGTCCAATGGCATGTTCTTTAAGCCTTTCAAAGCTGGTTGAAATTGTGTGACAAAAGGTAGAATTTTGTTCGATATCAAGGCATTGTGGCATATTTGGCCATGCGAAAACTGGGTTCCATGCATTGTAACAAACATTCTATACTTATCGCTTGGAGAAAGATGGCGGCTGCGAACATGTTCCTCCTTCCAATCATGCAGTTTTGAAGTTTCTACCAAATATGTTTAACAGAAAAATAAATACTAACAACAAAGAGATGTGACGCTGCATGTTTATTTTTTTATCGTTTTGCGGTGACTACGTCAGAATAATTATTACCTGTCACTTTCTTCGTGGCAAATCAAATTGTTCCGCAAAACTTATATTAGTCAAACAAAAATTCTGATTGTCCGATCGGGCAAGTCTTAAAGTTGTTTTACTTGCCCTCAGATGTATTAATTTTCGTTTGCCCTGGGCAATTGGGCAAGCATTAGCATCAAACAATGCAGGTACATGTAAAACCGAAAAACCAAACTATATAAAGGCCAATTAAATGCTCCCTTCAATATAGTCTTTGTAAACCTGTGGAATGTGACCTGTGTTTTAGACCCACCGTTGTAACAATCATGTTGGTCATTGGAAGAACATACTATTAGATTATTCCACAAAGAGGAATTCCCCTTTTGTATTGTAGGTACACATATGGTCAGCCGGTAAAAGGAAAGGTGTCAGTTATCTTTGCATCAAAGTCAGGTCATAATAATAGGATAAAATGTCAAACAACAGTGAAAGACAAGGTAACATTTAAACTAAAATGTACACTAATTACAATGTAGAATAACATTAATTAAAAATGAGAATTGTAAAATCAACCTCAGGTATGCACATTACATACTTAGATTCAAAGTTGTCACTTTCAGAGGTTTTTACGTTCAAGATGAAAAAAAAAATTAAAGGTTCCAAATTGTAGACAGGTAGGTCGCAATAACTTTCTTGATTTTGCTGCTCATGGGTTGAAAAAGTAGAATGAGATTTTTAAGGCATTATTATAATCTCTAATCGGATATTGGAGCTTGGGGAGGGGTGCTGAAATAGTGCAGAACTTGTGTTCCAACCAGACTGTCTCTGGAAAATGACAGGCTGGCAGAGAAATAATTTGGCATGTAATCTTAAGAAGCAACATGCAAGGCAAAATAAGATGAAGTATCAATGTGACAAAATTAGTCATGGACCTCACATTATTATTACTTGTACATGCATGTATAGATGTGCCTTAAAACCATGTTTTTGCAATAGACTTGCCTGTATATATTTTCAACCACAATGACCTCAATACCTTCAAGTTAAATTGCCTAAATGACATGCATTCCAGCACTTTCTCAATTTTCTCGTGTCTTAATGTCTGTTCCTTATTTATGTTTTGTGTTAAATGTGGTAGCTGCTAGATATGAACAAACATTGACTCCGATTGGCGTAAATGAGGGAGCAGTGCCTTGCATTAGTTTAGCCTGTGCAACTTAATTTCGGTGAGTGACAAAAGAACCTCACCTATCTCGACAGCACTACATGTACGAGCTGAATGCAAAACAGCACATGGTGGGTTAGACAAGAGTATCGGTTAGCAGGCGATGTATTCAAAAGGCAATGCAGCCAACAAGCTTGGGGAAAGTCGCTGCACAGACTTAACCACACCACACAGGAGTGACCCAAGTTTATTTGAGTGCATGTAACAATTAAGCCCCAAACAAACAAACTTAGTGTTCCACATGGCAACTCTTAGCCACGAATAGTGCTTTGAAAAAAGCGTCAATGCTGTGGATTGTACTAACCTGCTAGTGACAACAAAACCGTAAAGTTCAGGGCTAGAATACAATAAATCCTTAGTGCTTGCTGACCTTGGAAACTGGACTGCGCAATAATATTGCTTTATTGAAAATAGAGCTACCTTGAAAGGGTTACAGATATAATAGCGTCATGATCCATTCACTACATTTTGGTTATGTGATTGTAAAATTATTGCCCTAGAGGTATTTGTTTTTATTGCAAGTACCTGGATCCTGTCATTTTAAAACTTTGACATAACAAGTTACAGCAGTTATCACTTGATAAAAATTCAGTGATGGAATTGAATGCTCATTTTCCTGAAAAACTCTTAATCCTGAACGTTGTAACTTGCTCAGAACTATGTGTATTGTGGGCAACCTTAATTAATTTGATTTAATCTTACCCAAAGGCTATACTTGTGTGGCCGTTTTTATGATTAAACTTACTTAATTGTTGTTATTTTATTCTTTTTTTTTGCTTATAGATCAATGGCTGCAAAGACATCTCCACCAATCCAGGCCTCCTATGCCTTTCTACAAGAGAATTTCGGTATTATCAGCCCAAAATTACCATAAAGGCTACAGTGAAAGAGACAGCAACAAATATCTCCCTAAATGCCACTGAAACAGAAACAGAGGTTGTTCGTGAAACTACCAAATTGAAGTTTCTTTCCTCAACTCCCACAAGCTTTAAACCAGGGGTGCTATTTACTGGACAGGTAACTTTGTCATGCTGAATGATACTGCAGAAAGCTAAATATATTGCTCTTTTGTACAAAAGTAATGCAAACGCAAACACAAGTACTGGGGATTTCATGTTCACGCTCAAACCAGTTTCAACTGTTTCACTTAGTGGCAAATGTTATGATACCAAATGAAACGTCATTCAATAATAATAATTGCTTAAAAAGATGACAATTGATCCATCGACCCACATTTTTTATTCCTGAGAGGTTATTAGTAGGCTAATCATACCATAACATTGCCTTATGTGTTCAACAGACTGGTAGAGTTAATTAATCCTTTATTACGAGATTCCCTCCAAATTGTGTGCTCTGGTACCTGCAGAAGGAACCCAAAAATCCCTTCTCAGGAAACTTAAGAGACAGAAGCATGAAGAAGCGAGATGTGTAAATCACCAGTTCAAAGTAGACATGGGTGATCAGGTTTACCCTAACATGAGAGAAGTATTAGACAAGAATAAAGAAAATGAGCGCCCAAAGTACGTGCCTCTTGACAACAAAAATGCGGAAAGAAAGATGGTTGATAATATTGAGGATGCGAGTAGTTTTTTGGATACAGCTCTGGAAAAGTCAAGAGACGGGGAAACAAGGAAATAAGATCTGTAATTTATAGCCAAATTCCTCCTCATCAGAGAAGGCCTGGGAGCTAGACACCGTGAAAGCTGCAAAGGTACTAGCAAGGAAAAAGAACTGGAGTGCCCCGGGCCCAAATAAGCTGACCAATTTCTGGTGGAAAAAGGCAAAAGTGCTTCGTGAGGGCATGGCTACGTTGTTTCAAACCATCGCGAATACCAATTACGTAGATTATCCAGCCTGGTTCTCCAAAGGCAAAACCACACTACTCCCTAAACCTGAAGAATGCACCAGCAATAGCAAGAGGCCAATCACCTTTTTAAATACTCTGTATAAGTGGTTCATGTTGTGCTTGTTAGGACCTGCAAAATGAACATCTAGAGAGACACTGTTTGATGGATGGAGCCGAGAGGGGCGCACATGCAGGATGTAGGAGAACTATAGACAATTTACTGGTTGACAGAACTGTGACCCTAGATTGTCATTGGCGAAAGCATAACCTGAATATGGCGTGGATCGACACCAAGAAGGTGTACGACTCGGGTAGACCATGGTTGGCTGGAGATGATGATTCTGCATAGGTTTCCTGTTTGGTTGTCAAGGACGGTAGAGAAGTTAAGCAAGAGCTGGAACACAAGGGAGGTGGCAACTACAAAGCAAGGGCGTGAGACTTTTGAGCCAATTAGGTTTGTCAAAGGCCTACCCCAGGGTGACACCCTTTGCACCAGGCTCTTCACAGTCTGTTTGAACCCCATTGCATTGAAGATCAGCACCAGCAAGGGCTATAAACTATCTAAGCTCATTAGTGTAAAGGTAACAGACCTCTTGTATATCAATGATCTAAAGAACGCGATGGAGGATTTTGAACTCCAGTGGAACCCCAAAAAGTGTGTGGTCATCCATGTACAAAGGAAGGGGGGGGAGGGGGAGGGGCATATACCCATCTCCATGATGTTTCAGGGCCAAGGGTGATGAGAATACCTGTGTTCCCGACCTCGAAGAGGGCAATCAGTGTAAGTTCCTGGGTGTCTTAGAAACGTTGAGGCAAGAAGAGACAATTTCATTGGAGTGTGCAGCTAAGGAGTTTCCTCACAAAATGTCTTTCATCTGGTCAAGTCCCTTGTCTGATCACAACCGTGTAACAGCCTCGAACCAATTTGCATTTACTTGCCAGTGTTAGGCTACCTAATGTGGACATAACAATAGCCAGTGACAGAGCTTAAAAAGGTCGAGAGAGAAGCTCGCAAGAAAATTGTTAAGAATGGTGGGAAACATCCCAGTGGTTCAACTGCCATCCCATACATACCAAGAGAGAAGGGAGATAGAGGCCTGCACTCGATCGAGGAGGAGCACAAGGTGATGAAGATAAAGGCCGTAGAGAAGTTATATAGAAATGGTGACCCAGCAATGGTGATGGTCTGTGAGTCTGAAAAGAGAGCGGAAAAGTTAGGTCATAGCATGTTTGTTAGCAAAGTATGCAGAGGAGATGGGCCTCCAGTTGCAGCTTGAGTACCCAAATCCAACCTGCATAAAGCATGATGGTGGAAAGGTGATAACAGCAGAGAAACTGAATGCAGAGCTGAGAAGGTGTTTGGAGCAGAGGTCACTGGATGTAGTGCCTGAACAGAACTGGCAGGGGAAACTAACCTGTGCGAGAAGTGAAGCCGAGAGCTGTAACTTTGATGGCTGTTTCTTGTTGCTAAGTGGTTTGAAACAATTTCCAACACATAGAGTTGCAGGGATGTTTGAGCTTTACTAACAGTTAATATTACATGTACCTATGAAGCTGTATGCTTGCTAGAAAATGCATGCAGATGCGACGGGAGAGGTGATGTCTAGGCTATGCAATAAGGCCCCCGAAAGCGTTGCTCATGTCCTGGCCGGCTGTACCGCCCTTGCACAGAAGAAGTACATGACCCGACATAACGCAGCCCTGAAGATAGTCATTCTTGAGATTCTGCAAGACATACAGTAGGCCTTTTAGACCCAGTGCCACCTTGGTACTCGCCACTGTAACTGGAGCCAGTGTGCATGTACAAACCGAACAATGCGCAAACATTCTGAGATGTCCCCCTATTTGCAGAGCACCCAGAAGTTAGAGCCAACAGAGTGGATGCTCGTATTATCAACCACAAGTCATCACGCTTGAGATGTATTGCTCATGGGTTACAAACCGTGAGAAAAGGAAGGAGGAGGAAACCACGAAATATGGACTGCTCCGTTGGGAATTAAAGCAGAAGTACCAAGGATATGAAGTGAAACAATATAATAATATTATCATAATGGACTTATTGGGGGGATGATGCCGAGACTTAGAAGTCAAGCTGAAGGATCTGGTCACAAGTAAGAGTAAGGGAGTTCTTTATAACATGCAGAAGGCTGTACTCTCAGGAACACTAGACAACCCTCTTACGTTTAAAGTCGCAACATGAACAGTGAATACCACACTTAAATTTATTAATTAACTCTCTTTCTTCAACAGCTTTTGGACTTTTAAAGTTATGATGTAATCGTCAATGGATTTCTATAGCCGAATAATGTAATATATTTAAGAGAATTCAAAACTTTATGATTACCGTTTTAAATTTTAGATGTCTTAAATAGATAATCTTTCTTTCTTCTCTTTTTGATCGAAGTATTATTAATAGAGTTAGTTTTTAATACATATTCTTATGTTGTCACTATAGTTAATGGGCTAAGCTCACATGCCTCTTCATACTATTTTAACTGTATATTGCATACAAAAGTTTTAGCCGATATAATAATTCTGGCCTTGTTTTGGACAGCACATATATCTCTCTGATCTGGGAGGGAGCTGAGATGTAACATAAAAAAGACAGCAAGAATTGAGAGCTGGAGAGAATAATAATAATAATAATAATAATAATAATAATAATAATTGAGGAGGATGTGGGAAGTGAAAACCAAAGTCGTACCAATTGTATTGAGGGCTTTAGAAACAGGGCCATTGCGACTGAAGGGCAACTTAAAGGGCATAGGAGTAGACACATCAATTACCTTAATCCAGAAGTCTGCATTGCTGGGATCAGCAACGATACTAAGAAAAGTATTGGAAATGTAAAGGACAGGGAAAAAAAACATTTTGGTGTTCATTAACAACTTGTTGTTGCCCGTACGGAACGAGCAGATCTGTTTATAGTCTGCTACAGATCTGCTGGCACATCTGTAGCAGATCTGCAGACAATCTACAGATGATCTACAGATTATCTGCAGATCATCTGCAGAATGTCTGCAGAATATCTGCAGAATGTCTGCAGAGCGTCTGCAGCGATGATCTGCAACAAGTCTGCAAATTTGCAGACGCTCTGCAGACGAAATCAGCCTATCCGGTTTAAAAAAAGCCCACAAAATGCACCAATCAAACAACGTTTATTTAAAAGACAGAGAGAGGAACTCAGTCTGTTATTCATCAAAAGTAAACGATTAATGCTGATAGATACGCAAAATAATATCACCAGCAGGAATTTAAAGTATTTTCTTAGCGTGACATTTTCAACGCATTCCAAATGAATTAAAAAAACCCTCGAGTAGCAACCACTGCTTTCAAGAATCTAAGCCTCGCGTAGACTGCGAGCAACGAGGGAACTTGCTCGCAGGCTAGGCTTTGCATGCTTTTTTTTTTTTTTTTTGGTTTGCTTGGCAGGTTATTTACAGAAACGAGATCGAGTAAACTAGATACTGCCCACAGTCTTTCAGAGTTCTCCAGAACCACTTGTAATTTTTGCGGTGTTTGGTGTGATTCGTTATCCTCGCCGCACCGCAACACTGATACACGGCGTCTGCAGGCAGAAATTACAAGTCCGAACAGCGATTTCATGTTTTTCGATTCTTCCAGATTCAGCTGTAGGTGGCTGTTCTGCTGGAGGCGCGAGTTCGCCCGACGTCTTATTTCTTGGGAAGAGACGAACAGCGTGTTGGTGGCGTAGGACCATCTTCTTGCGGCACGGCAAAACGTTTGCGGCCTGGAAATAAATGAAGGAAATATTTTTTTCTTATGGACGAACAGCAAGAAACTGGCAGAATTGTGCAACCACAGTGGAAATACTGTATTAGGAATCTGCTGTGTTTTTTTTTTAATTCTTGCTGCTAGAAGTGCGATGTTCTGTATAGGCATTTTGTCCAGTCTCTGAGCATCAGACTCAGTGTACATTTACGGTATTGCTATAGTAGTCAATTTATATATATTCCGATGGGAAAACCTCCATACATGCGATAAAATGAATGAGTAATTAGATTTTGCCGGAAACAGGATCAAGGATGACATAACCTCAGACTAAAGGGCATCAAGTTTCAAAGTGATGTTCGTTGCAAAGGTGGCGCGCTTTTCAGAAATAATAGTGAAATAAATAATGTAGCTAAGGAGAAGAACGGAAGGTAACTGGAATCCTTTACCAAAGAATTAAAGAAAACTCCCTCGCGCACACAGTGCGAAGAGGATACGGGTAGGTAAATTAAAGGACGAAATAAAATCTAACAAAACAGGAAGGAAAATCGTGATAAATAGCATTTACCTTCTCCAGATTGTACTGGTCTTATGGAGACAACTTCACAGTTTTCTTGCTGCCTAAGAAGACAGAGAATATCATCCTCTTGATGCTCCGGTATCTCAACAGTTAACTACAATAAAAAAGCAAAAGCAAAAAAGTTTTCAGACAAGGCACAAAACGGTGAGGTAAAATGAATAACTTGACAAAAATATAATTCGGCTCAAGCATTCTTAGTCAATGATAGCCTGCGTAGCATGAGCGGTTTTGGTTGCTAAGTCATAAAGGCGGACGAGGGCAGAAAAACCGCCCGGCTCGACAAAACCGCCATGCTACGCAGGCTAAGTAAATGACCGTTGTACTCACCCTCACTCGTTTTGCTGCAGTAGATCCAAGCATTTTTTTTTACCCTTGTCTTCGTCTAAAATCATCTGCAAGTCGCTAGCCGTGATCCTTGGTCTACGATGTTAACGGGTCGAGGTCTCGAATAAACCGAGTACGAGTGACAGCTCCTCCAGTCCAAGGTTCCTTATATAGGCAGAAAATGTGACGTTGACCCTCGGAACTCATTGATTATCGTGTTTATACCACAAGCGTTTTTACCGCTATCACGCAACGTTTTTACTGACAAATTGACTATGTCTATGTTTCCAAAGGGATAAGAAAGTAACGACTCAAACTTTCAAAGCCACAAAAACTTTTAAAAATGGAATGATTGCAAATTTTAATGATCTTATTTTGAGATGGATTACGCCACTAATCAAGTTGAGCATAGTTAATCCCCGGCACTAAAATTGAAGCATGTTGAACTTCAAAGATAAATTAAGGCCGTTTACACGACTGAAAAATTTGGTTCCGGACCGGTCAAAAAAGCGGTACGGACTCATAACTTTTGTAAAGGAACACTGGAGTTTCTGCAGGGCCAAAGGCGCCTATGGCCCTGTGAAAACTCCAGTGTTTCTTTACAAAATTTATGGGTCCGTACCGCTTTTTTGACGAGTCCGGCCCCAAATTTTTCTGTCGTGTAAACGGCCTTTTAGTGCTCATGGGTCCGTAGCTTATTGAATGTCCAGAAAAGTGATCAGATCTGAGGAGCGCCGGAGTGTTTTCGATTTCAGCGTCGGCATGACCTTCACGTCAATCACGACAACTGATAAGAAAAACATCTCATGATGTAGGCAAGAAAAATAATCACAGTACAGTAATTTAACCATCTTATTGCACTTTTTATGATTCATTCACGTGTTGACTTCAACTTTCGTATCGTTGTTCTATCAACACTGATATGTCGATCGATCAAATGTTTTTCCCTGAGCGTTTGGAACTGCAGTACTGCTCTTAAATTCTATTGAAAGAATGTGTCAGGTATGGGTGCCTAATTGCTATATAATAAGGATAAATTAAGGTCGAAAGAGTATTTATCCTTTCATTTAAGTGTTCAATCGACGTAACATTTGATTTACTAACACGTTGTATGTAAGTGGCTGATCATTTATAAGCCTCTTTATACTAACGCATTTTAAATTTTCGACTATCGTTTTATCTGTACAATCGAACTATTTTATTTATCTCAAAACACACCAGTAATGACTGATCCAACTAAGGTTTATACCGAAGTCACGATACAATGATGATCTATCGATTTGCGCCTCAACGTGTTGCAGATCATCTGCAGACGCTGCAGATAATCTGTAGATCTGTTGTTAGTCTGTTTTTCGTCTGCAGTCTTAATATCGCGAAGTGTATTCAAGCTCAGCGTCTGCAGTAGACTGAAAACAGACTCTGCAGACGATAAATTAGTCTGCAGATGATCTGTTTTTGTCAAAACAGATCTGTTGCAGATCTGCTGCAGATCTGCTCGTTTCGTACGGGTGCCCGATACCACAAATTTACCAGCTGTTAAAAACTTAAGCTGAGCAGTATGACTATGAAATAATAATAATAATAATAATAATAATAATAATGATAATTTGTTATTATTAAATGTTTATTACTGGTTTGATTAAGCAAGTTACCGATAATATTATTATGAATTGACACTTGATTGCTTTTATTATGCATGAAATCAAACCAAAGTGAATATATAAATAATCATTATAAAAAAGGTATTTTCCTGTACAAGGAATTGTGAACCCTCTTCAGGTAAAGAGGCCACAAAAATAAAAATAAAAAAAGACTGGAGATTTTCTTATTCTTTCCTTCCTGGTTTATTAGGTTCAAGCAACTCTGATTGATGGAAGCCCATTGAAAGGAGAGTCTGTTGAGATCTCTGTTAGGGCTAAGCTAAGCCAATACTGTAGGTGGTATAAAAGTGACTGGCAATGGGGCAGGCAATGCAAAGAGGTTTTTCGCAAGAGCTTCACTGTTCCCGCTAATGGAATAATAAATTTTGTGGTTCCTGGTTCACAGATTTCCATGCAGACTTCATCCATGCAATTGAAGGTTTGTTGACAAACAGTCATTGAGTATCTTAAGCGGAATTGTGGTTGTCATCAATCAGTAGTTTGGAGTCTGATCAGATGAGAATCCTGGAATCTAAATAAACCCTCTCACAATGAAAACAATTTGGTGCAATGGATACTGTAGGTATTATTTTGGCAACAGAATACAAGCTACATTGTATCAATGCATCGGCAAGTGCACGCGTCCACATGTCACAGACAAAATTAATGACCAACACACCTTTGATATTATATTGTCCAACACACTACCAAGTCAGCAGCCAATGCACTCCAAAGCAGAAAATTCTCAAGCAATCATTGTAATTACTTATCTTGATGGAACAGAGAACCACATGATTTGTACAAACAAGCACTATTTTTTGAAAGCTTTATGTTAATGACAGGCCAGTGATTCTTTGTCAAAATTATTCTTGGCCATATGAAGTTTTGCTACAATACACCACCTATATTGTCTTGTATAGTGATTTAGTATGCTAATTCCTAGTCTCTTGTTTACCAATTTCTTTTATTCAATAATTCTTGGCACCTACTGTGTAGGTTATATGTATAGTTTTTTTTAAAAGGAGGAATGGAAGATTATGCAGAGGTAATGCACTTGAAATGGTTACCAAAAAATATTGGTCTGCGGTCAGCAAAGATGGCCGCATATTTTTCAGCTCTGCTGTAAAGAGCTATAATTAGTGTTAATGGGCACTAATTAGTTTTTACTATATCGTGTCCTTCTCCATTTTATTTCTAATGCTTAAATTAATTACTCTGTTTCTCTGTTGGAGAAAATATTAAAAATAAAAAATAAATAATTATTTAATCAGTTGGTACTGTTCCTAAAATGTGTTAATTCATTGTAATTTTATTGAATATGTGTCCCAAGGACACACATACATTCTATTAATCCCCTGCCTTGATTTAAGCACTCTTGGTGAAAACTGTTATGTTTGTGATATATGATTAACTTAAATATCTGCTGTATTTGAAGCTTTTCGTCTTTGCATCATTAATATTTAGGCTTCGTACAAGAGTTCCTCAGTAAGTTTCTCTGTTGAAAAGCCTTGGTTCTCTCCAAGTCAAAGCTACATTGAAATGGCAAAGATCACCTCCCCTCAAGTGGTGAGAATTCAGTTATTATCATTGTACTTATTGTTGTTGTAAAGTGCAGTAGACAAATTTGATGTGTCCTCATGGGCAGTTGCTTGATTCAAATATTCAAATATAAGTTTCAAATACCTATATTTACTGTAAGTCAATGATAGGCAATCAGATCAACATATTTGATCAATGGATTGGTCATTTTGTCACTGACAAAACATCAGTGACAGTTTGCACTGGTCAACTCTCTGCCAATCCATTTAACTGGAGCTACCAACTTTGTAGCTGAAGTGCTACTCGTGCCCATGCAAGCATACATTACCCATGCTTTGACTGGCATACTAGTAGAAAGAATTTTCAGTTTTGTTGCATTTAAACAGGAGATATGTTACTTGTAGAGACTAATAGCTAATGAAAAAATGTCATAATAGAAACCAACTGACCATTGTCATGCACAAAAAATAATTTTGTGCTCTGGCCATCCCCAAAAGAAGAAAGAAGAAAGAATAATAATTCTGAAGTCTCTCAAACAATCCTGTGTTGTTTGAAGAGCTTTTTGCCAGGTTACCGGTAATCTGGGAAAGAATACAACTTAAAGGTCTGCACTGGAAAAGGATTATGATAATAAGGATTTACCACTTGTTTTTCAGGTTGGATTGACTGCCAAAGTGATGTTTGAATTCACAGCCAACACAAGAACAGAAAATATCACTTTCCATTACCAAGTAAGAGCCAGGAAAATTTATGGTATTTTTGATTTATCATCTGTTGTGTGTTTTGGAGGATGGGGGGGGGGGGGGGGGGGTTACCGGAATATGCCAGAATGAGGAGGAATGACACCAGAATAAGGCAAAATAAACCAGGAGAACACCAGATTGGATCTGATTTGCATTGACCCAGAATGACAAAGGGACAAACTGGAATTTTTTTGTTGTTCTAGACTTTGAGTGAATGAGAATGCAGAGTAGGGAGACTGACAAAAAAACAGTTTACATTAAAAGGGAAGCAATGAGGCTTGGCACAAGTCTCAATGTTCTCACAACTTGTAAAGCGGTCCACTCACTTTTTGTTCTGCTGAAAGGAAAGACAAAATATTTGTCAAGGATTTGTAATCAGGGATCAGTCTTTTTTCTTGGCTTCTGACTCTTCTTTCTTCAAGCAAGCAACCCTGCATTTAGTTGGAAAGCATTATCGCCAGCAATCGCAAAGGGAATAATCTCTATCATGTGTGGGTCGTGAGAAAACTAAACCCCAAACAGTAACAGTAATTAGTTTGTGGTTCACTGAACTTTATTGTGATTGGTTAATACACAACTGACCTGTCAGAATATGGTCAGAATGAATGAAAGTGTTTTTTTTTTTTTTACTCTCTTGCTATTATGGTTCACAATAACATATATTATTTCCACAACAACAGTAACAAATTATTCATGTAGTGATGGATGTACCTGTCAAATGTTTCTCCCAACTAAAAGGCTTGATTTACCAAAGCACTCAAAATGTTAGAAAAAAGACACATGCAATTCCCTCGCTGAATTATATGACGCAAACAAAAGCTGATAGAAATGGAAACAACGGAAAATTGGTTGGCCATTCCAGTGTCATTCCGCCTCGTTCTGGCATATTCCTGTTTCGTTCCTGTGTTTAGTTGCACCCATGTTGGGGGAAGTTCAGGTGTATGACAGGTGTACCCCATGTAACCTGCAAAGCAGGCGTATTTTGTTTTGGTAAGAACTAATGGCCGACATCTTGGATAATAGCAAGACTAACAGAGGCCAGTCAAAAAAAATGCACTCAGTGAGAGGAGGACAGTATGAAATGGTAGTGGGGGAAGGGGAGAGAAATACATGTACGCCTGCACGCACTAACTGTTTGCCTCTCCGCCCCTTTCCCCGCCCCTCGTCTCAATCCTTTACCGGCTGTGTGCTTTCAAAATGGCGGCCCATTATGAACTTTAAACCTTGAAAAAGCATCCGCCTGCCAAAAAACGCCTGCTCTGCAGGCTATACCCCATGCTGTTAGTCTCACTCTGTGAACAGGCTCTCCACTGGGTCGCCTTGAAATCTTGCTTGTGGATGTACTGTTCATGTAATTTCTCTTTTGCTAACCACAAACACTTGTACAGTATACTGGCTAGTGATTATACTCAGCTAAACCTCTTTCAAGCTTCTGTAAATCACTTAAGAGTTAAGGAATTACGACTTGAACCATTTACAATAATTACTTATAATGATTTGCAATTACAATAATATTATTGTAATTGTAAATTTACAATTATAATAATTATTGAAAAAAAATTATTATAATTACTATTGTAGTTGGGAAATTTTGTTCTATCAAATGAGTTGACCTGCATGTACCGGTAAGTTATTTGACCAAAATAGAGTTAACAAGGGCAAGTTCTCCAAAGTTGCATGTAAGTTTTCTACTCTTGCTCAGGGGGTAGATTTACTTTTATATTTAAACCCCCTTAAGGACGTTCGCGCCAATTGCTACTGCGCATCCTTACAGGGCACGCAAATTCACATGCCACGTCATGCATCGAGCGCGCGCGCTAAGTACTAAAATGAACAATGATAGGGGAAATGGCCATTGCTATAGCTTTGCTTGGATTTAACGATCTTGGATGTTCGGTGACCCCTACTTTTCTTTTCAGAAACAGATTTTATTTACAATTATCTCCACATTGTCCAAAAATGAACAAAAAATCAATGTGGGAAGTTTAAAAAAATTCAAGATTTCTGTCCTCGTGACATAGAATCCTGCCATCTTGCGGCTGCAAGGCGCATCAAACTATCGTCGCTAAATGCGAACTTGTTCTTTAAGGAACCTCAATAGTTATGTAAATTCACTTGATGGGTCCACTTGAACAAAGTTTGGTAGAGAACATTTCACTTCAACGTTGTAATAGCAATATTTTTGGGCTTACAGTCACTGTGGCCTTATTCGCTAAAGAAGCCGGATGTTTTCAGATTTAGGGTGTTCTTCCGGGCAAGTTCTCTCCAAAACAAAGTTGGTGACCCACCATTTTTTTTACATTTCGCACGAACGTCCTTAATATAGAACTCAATTTCTGTTCTTCACTCAACCACTGTCAATGCAGTCCCACTGACTTTGTTGCAACTAACCCTGTTTCTTATACCTTAATCATTCCAAGCTGACTTTTTAGGCTTAATTATAATATTATACTAAACTGAGAAACTTATTGATTGAGAATCTTTTTCATTTAGTGTATTTTTATCTTAAGGTATTTAGTCGTGGATTGCTGGTTGCACAAGGAAGAAAATTTCAGGGTGTTGAACACAACATAACAAAATCCAAGAAGGAACCAATTGTACGCCACAGCTTCATTGAGTTTCTTGTGACCCACAAGATGGTACCATCATGTCGCATCTTGCTGTTTTATGTGAGAGATGACAGCGAAACTGTTGCTGCAAACATGGAGATGGAGGTTGAAGGCACTCTAGAAAATGAGGTACATGATTATTTTAAGCAGCTCTTACTTTGACAATCAAGTTAAAATGTGCCTACAGTAAATCCGAATATTTTTTCTTGCAAATAAATCTTACTCAGAAAAAAAAATTAGTAATTATATTGACCATTATTTTTAATCTCCACATCTGCTTTTTTTTTTCATGCTGTACAAAAGATCATACACGTAGCAGTTATTTGACCTGTGTCACCAGGCTAGCAAAAAGGCATGAGTCTTCTCCTAATTTAGTGTTTTTGTCACCAATTTTTTTTTAAAGAACAAAGCAATTTTGTGACATCTGTAGATACAGGTGCAAGACCAAATGCTTCTTGCAGCTCGGTTGTTAGTTGAAATTTCTGTTAGTCTTTCTAGCTTTACCAAACATGTGTGATGTATTCCAAGCAAATTTTTGATGCTGAAATGGAGTGTGTGGAAAATGAAAACCTGGCAAAGAAAGATAGAAGACCCAGAAAATGAAGACCCAACCTTTAGAAAAACACAGCATAACATATCAACTTTGGATGATGAAAGATAATTTCTGTAGTTTACACTGAGTGATGAGTCATATTAGTCAATTTTATTGGCCGCTGATCAACTGCCCAAAATCAATGTGCAACGATTCGAGTATTATTAAGTCAAGTTTGTGTGCAAAGCTAGCAAGATGAAATGAAGAGTTTTTCTTAATTGTGCTTGTTGCAAAATGTGGCTCAGTCAAGTCAGCCACTATTAAAGTCTAGCTTCTCCATCAAGCTGCCGCAAGACTTCCACAGAAACATTAGTATCAATTATTATTATGTACAATTAAACTCAGTTTTTCTGGCCAACCGGACAAATTTCCTTGGAGTGGGTTACAGCTAGCAACCAAGGGTCTCAAGGTTCTGGCCATCTCTCTAATTCTCAAGAACTCATTGTAGTATCTTTGCAGTTCCAAGTAATGCGGTCTTCTGCCCATGCCCAGGTCTTTAATACCCTTATACCAGTATTCTGAAGTGACATATTCAGACCTTAAGGGAGTGCTCCCAAAGCTCCTACAACAACCGGTATCCCCTCCACTTTTCACATAGCCCGCATCGGGCCCTAAAATATGTCTTAAATATATTGTTTTGTTCACTCTTTCTTCCCTAAAGTGGCCTTATAGACAAATAAAGTCATCTGATGTTAGACAGAGATATATCTAGAAGTGTCTCTAAGAGGGAATGAACAATATGAACAAAGAACAAAGTGAAGTCATCAACAAAGAAGCATCTTTTGAAAAATACAGTACTGTGTTTTAAGAGGGTTCTTGTGGAGGTATTAAGACATGTCTGTTTGC
>OX421448.1:54498721-54518721 GCA_949126865.1 Montipora capitata
TCTGAAGTGGCTCAACTGTAGAGTTTTCATCGGTGTCACTATCACCACCATTAAAGTACACTGTACATTCCTCCAACACTGTGTATGAACACCACTTTCATTCATGATGGCTGAGGCTTTGCCTAATTAAATCTGAGATAAAAATACAATAATAATTATTGAAAATACACTGAAACACCACAGAAAGAACATTAATTATTACATGTGATTTCTATCAGTTTTGGACTATTGAGTAATTTACTCATAATTTATGGAGATAATTTGAAAGCTAATTCTACTAAATCAGGTAGACTTGGCATAAATACATTTCATATCTACTCAGTGGGTTGTCAGGAATGTTGAACGTGTGAGACTAATTTGTGGTTCTTTTTTTTTACTTCGGCTATCATCAGTATTACGCACCCATATCTCATGTTTGTAAACTTCTCAAAGTCAAATGTTTCAATTTTGTTCACTACAAAGTATAGGCGTCCGCCGTGCCTGTATAGACAAAGTGTGACAGCCAGATCATTATATACTGTATCGGGGGAAGCTATAATGGCACTGGCCTGCATACTGGTTCCCAAATTATGATGAAGTGAAGGGCCTTCCAAATGAGCGTTTTCTTCCTTTTGATATATTTTTCAGGACAGTGGTGTTATTCACTTTTCTGATCTGAAGATTAAAACAGCAAAATGCAATGATCATTATGGTAAGTGAAGCTTTTATGATCACGTGCCATTATGAGATACATTTCGTGAAACAAAAATTAAGTAGGTAGTAAAATTCCTTCAGCACTTCAGTTGTATGTCATGAAGTGCTTTTAAATAAAAAAAAAATCCTCTAATATTAAAGTGGTACTATGATCAAAAAATCATTTCCTTTCTCTCTTCTGATTTTGAAAGCGTGTTCGCTTAACACCTAACTGGCAAAATTTTGAGCTTTGAGTTTTATCCAAAGGCTGTTTATTTTGAGTGTAAGTTTTGGATTTCATGGTCCGCCATTACTCACCTTCAAAACTGGCCGATTGGACCTCAGAGGGTTGGATCTAGAGAAAATGACGTCATTTACTCACTAGCTTAAAATTTCAGCGTGTAAACGCAATTTATTATATATGCAAAACACGGGTTGAAAAGTCTGAAAGCCCGAAACTCCCGTGCTGCATATTAATTAGGCCGCGTACACACGCATTGCATTCTTAAACTAGTGAGTGTTTGACGTCATTTTCTCCTCGACCCAGCTCTCTCAAGATTTTGAAGTTAGTAATGGCGGACCAATAAATAAGAAAATTACAGCTAAAATAAACAGGTATCTTTTTAAAATCAGAACTTAAAACTTGGGTGAGTTAGTGTTTAGTTAACATAGTTTTGAAATCCAAAGGAAAAACAAAATTTTTTTTTGGTCGTAGTACCACTTTAAGCAATTATTAATAGTTGATGAATAAGATAGCATAGTCAGAATTGTCATAATAATTGTTGAAAATCTCACTCCTAGTAGGCAATTGGTTAAGTAGAGTACTTATTTTATGGCAGGATTTCTTATAGCCCCTTTTCCAGTAATGGTATACAATTCAATCCAACTAATGCATCAACCAAGGTGTCAGGCAATGCATTGGGCGACAGTCAATGCATGCAGTTGGCGGACACTTGACCAACTGTCAGTCAATTGTCAGTCGATTGTTGGCAGACACATCAGTTATCAACAATCTTTGAAGATTCTATCACATGTCGTTAATGTGGTGGTAGTGTGTTGATGACCAATTTTCTTACATAACTTTTTTGCCATGCTAAATATGAAACTGAAATGTTGCTTCAAGACTTACAATGGGTAACAAAATTCATGCAATCAAGACAGGGAAGTGAGAACAAAAGATCAGAGTCATGGTTAAGTGCAAACCATAACTTTGTCAAGTATACAGTACAGGCAGGTAAAGCAATGACCTGTAACCATTGACCGGTGTTTTAAACCTGCTGCTCTGTTTGACAGGTTTAAAGAACAGGTCACTTTTCACAAACCTTAACTAATGCTAAACTTAGGCCGCATTAGGCCTATAACAATGATGTTTAGGCCAAATGTTGACCAATTTGAAGGTTTTGGGTTGCTATAGTACAGGTAAAACAATGACCTGCAAAGGAAAAACTGTACAGCAGTGGCTCACTTGGTTGGGTTCCAGGTTGCCATGGGGAGGTCATGAGTTCAACTCTGGCTGGACCAACACTCAGGGTCTTAAAATAACTGAGGAGAAATTACTTTTCCTTGGTAATTACACCCACAGAGGTTGGACTGTCAAGTCTTCTCGGATAAGGACTATAAACGATGGGCCCCATCTCACAACCTTTCCTGTTAAACAACAAAGCAGGACATTGAAGAACCCACACACTGTAAAGTGCAGGTGGGGAGATTTCAGGTGTTGTGATCTGTTAATTCCCCTTTCATACACATGCTTGGGTTGGGTGGGTGAGATCAAAATATGGATTGATGGCAGCTGCCAAAGGTGCCTTTACAAGCTGATGTCTGATCTCACCCTAGGGAAAGAATTGTAAAACTGCCATGAGACTTTGTGATATGTGTGGTATATTTAATCCATAACCATAACTGTCCTGCCCCAGAGTGGAGGACATGGTAGCTGCTAAACATGTCTTAAGATATCTTAGAGGCACAATAGATTATGAGCTGTGCTTTAAGAAATGTGATGGTGATTTGAACCTACCGGTAGTTGCTTATAGCGATTCAGATTGGGCATCCTCATTGGAGGATAGACGAAGTACCACAGGGTGGGCAACCTACTGTTGCCCTTTCCACTTGTGAAGCCGAGTATATAGGTATGGCGGCTCCAGCCCAGGAAAGTCTGTACTTAACTCGGTTACTAAATAACATGGGAAGAGGATCATATAAAGTCAACAGGATCTATGGGGATAATCGAGGGGCAATAGATTTAAGCAAGAACCCAGTAAGTGACAAAGGTCTAAGCACATTGACATCAGGCATCACTTCTTGCGTGAGATACTTGTAAATGGTAAAATTGATATTGTGTATTGCCCTACAGAGGAGATGGTGGCTGATATTTTCACAAAGCCAGCAACCAAGGTTAAACTGAACACGTTTAAAAAATTCCTGTTTAGATGTTAGCTATAAGGTAGCATATCCTGTTATAATCACACTTACTGTGCAATTAGATGATAAAAACAAGTGGGGGTGTTGCGTTATGTTTTTATACATTACGTCATTTTAAATTAGGTGCATTATGGGTGTTTTTTTCTTGATCCCTCTTGCTCTTGATAATTGCAATAAAAACCACAGTGGAAGCAATGAGTTCAACAATTATTATTATTTTATCATTATTATTATTTTTTTATCTTCTGTTTATAGCCAACATAGCAAGTGTTCTTAAAGTGGGAAATTTTTGGGGCTAAAGCTATTATGAACTTTAAAGCCAAAATCACATCCTCTTCTCTGTTGCTTTGTCGTGCAAAATGTAGGGTTTGCCTATTAAACCAGAAAAATGAAAAGCCAGTCCATCATTTATTAGCTGTCCAGCACACTACAGTGTTTCAACTTGATTGAGATGAAAAACTTTGAATGAATGACTCAATGAAAGTGTTTACTGTGTTCCTTGAAAATGCATCCTTATTTTGTTTCATACAGTGTGTAGTCCATCTTTAGATTTCTTTTTTTCTATAGCCCCAGTTCCTGTTATGCAAACGATGTTTTCTCGACGTCCTTTTGGAGCATGGCCATGGATGGGTCTATGGAGTGGTGGATTTTCATCTTATGGTCTACGGACTGTATATTACAGGAGACGTAGGCCTCGAGCAGTGAAACGTAAATCATCAAAACAAAAAAGCAATCAGAAGCCTCTAAATGTGCGAAGGGAGTTTCCAGAGACATGGCTCTGGACAGAGGAAACAATAAAGTAAGGCTTGGTGTGGGTCTGTTGTTGTAATGCTAACTGCCACTAAATGCACAGGTCGCCCAAGCTCTACGATTCACACATGACGTATTTGAACGTCATATCAACATGACCGTTAATTTGCATAATAGCAAAATTGCAAGGGTTTGTATGGGGAAAATGTATCTGAATGAAAGGCAAAACGAAACGCGGTGTATTTTCAATGTACGAACGTGTCGATGTTTATAATTACCAGGTCATCATGGAATTGCATTTGGAATTAAAATGTTTAGAAAGGTTGCCAATGTGTTGAAAAACGTTGGAAAATCGTTATGAAATATTAAACAAAATTGCCAGCGATTGATGGGAAACGTTGTTAATGCATTATGAATCATTGCCGAACGTTGGAATGCATTGTAATGCATTCAAAATGCGTTGAAATGCATTCTAACACAAATAATTTCATTAAGCCCGGTTTTCCAAAAGAGGGTCACAAATTAGGAGTCAATTTTCAATAAAATGTTCTCACCTGAACTCCCTTCCAATTTGATACATTTTTTCCCCATACGCACCCTTGCAATTTCACTGTTATGCAAATTAACGGTCATGTTGATGAGATAGACTATTGATCGAGTTACGAGTTGAGTTGAGTTTGAGTTGCGTTTGAGTTAAGATTGAGTTAAAATTGAGTTAATATTGAGTTACGGTTTTTGGCATATTTGGCACTTAAATCTAATAAATATTAAGTAGAAGTCACTGGAAAGACCATGAAACACCGTTTTCGTGAAGTGCACAGGTGTATATTTACGAAATGGTTTTAAACTGATCAAAACACTGAAATTTCATGCACGGCAGTATCCTTGTTTACCAGTTTACCAGTTTCAGCACTTGGGACTCCTTCGATTTGACTACTGTCTGTTTTGCTGTTATGTGGTCTCATCGACCAATGGTCCCTTTAGAAGATTATGCCAAGCCGACCATTATTGCTCCAGTGATTTGGTTAGACGTTGTTCACAAACTGATGTTTATTAAAATCCTTTAAAACTCTATAAACACCGTGAGAACTTGGTGCTGCCTTGATCACCAAAACAATGATAAACTTGGAGAAACTTGTTAACTTATGGTGAATTAACAGATCTTGCGTCAACTGATCTTGTAAACGATAAAATTAACCTTTTATAACGGTAGTTGGGTGTCGCGGCGCTTACGCGTGAGTTTTTGCGACACCATAGAACTTACTCGAAAGATCTAGAGACTACGGTAGCGTACACGAGAAACTAATACGCATGAAAAAGCCTTACATAACTGAATACACGTTAAAGAAACTTCCAACAACTAGGAATATTACTCTTAAGGATGCAAAGTCTAGAAACTGAGCGTTAAACAGCTTAAATAAGAAACCTGTTGACAACTTGCGCAATGTTGCGCGTGCAAAATTTGTTGCTGAAGCGCGCGCTGCTTTAAGTGTCGTACATCGCGCGCACAATTTAACTGCTGTCGCTACACTCCCACCAAATTATTGATGATTTTAAAGGAAATAGCAAATCATAAATAATTTCACGCAGAACTTTAAAGCTTTCCAAAACATGACATTAAATCTTTAGCCTACTCCTTCCATAAGCAGAACAACTTTCTGTACTGGTCGCTCGACAACAGAGCATTTGGCATGACTTCCCTTATGGGGGTTTCTGGATCCCAGCTTGACTTTTAATGCACGAACGAGACCTTCCTGATTCATTGAAGTCTCCACGACCATACCAAGAGGCCACTCGTTTCTTGGAACTTCGTCTTGCACAATAACGACGTCTCCTATCTTCAGATTTCTTTTGGGCATGAACCATTTCTGTCTTGAACTCAGGTTAATGAGGTACTCCTTTCGCCATCTACTCCAGAACTGCTCAGCCAGGAACTGAACTCGTCGCCATCTCTTTCGAGCGTACACTTCCTCTTTAACGAAATTACCGGGAGGTGGGAGAAGTGTCTTATTCTTCATTGTAAGCAGATGATTCGGAGTTAAAGGCTCCAAACTATTCGGGTCATTCAGGCACTGGCATGTCAATGGTCGACTGTTGATTATGGCCATGACTTCATACAAGAAGGTGCGAAGTGAAGACGTATCGAGTCTTCCTTTGTACTCGTTAAGGATGGTGTTTAGGATGCTTCTTGTGGTCCTAATCTGTCTTTCCCATACTCCTCCCCAGTGACTGGAACAGGGCACATTCGTGACAAATTCGCAACGATTGGCTGTCAAATAGGTTTGAATCCTGTCCTTGTCCAGCTCCTTAGTGGCGTTTGCGAGTTCATTTCTTGCTCCCACAAAATTAGAGCCTTGGTCGGATCTCAGCTGTTGAATGGGTCCTCGAATTGCAGCAAAGCATCTCAAAGCGTTGATGAAGGCATCAGTTGTTATGTCGTCTAATTGTTCTATGTGCACTGCTCGGGAACTCATGCAAGTAAATATCACTGCATATCTCTTCAACTCTTTCCTTCCTTCCTTAATCGTGAATGGTCCAAAACAATCCATTCCACAGAATGTAAAGGGCGGGGCTGATTCCACTCTTTCTTCTGGAAGGTTTGCCATCTTTTGGCCTTCAGTTGGTCGTCTCTGACGTCTACATTGTACACATTTATAAATGTACGAGGCTACTGCGGCGTTGAGACCCAGTATCCATAATCCATTGGAACGAATTTCGTTCATGGTCATTCCTTTCCCTTGATGCTTGATTTTCTTGTGAAAATGATCGATGATCAGATTAGTAACTTGCGAACTCCTTGGAAGGACTATCGGGTGTTTAACTTCAAAAGGCAAGGTTGAATTTTCTAGCCGTCCACCAACTCTTATCAGTCCCTGTTCATCGACGAAAGGATCCAACTTTAGGAGGGCACTTTCCCTTGAAATCTTGGCGTTCTGTTCCTTCTGGCTTAAACTTGTAATCTCGTTCTTGAAAGCTGTGCGCTGTATCTCTTTGAAAATAAGCCTTTCAGCATCTTGTCGTTCAGCTACTGTTGTGGCGACTGTCCTTGGCTTGTTCTTCATGAAAGGTCTCTTAAGGTAGGAAACCACTCCCACTGCCTTTGTCCAACTGGAACATCTTGTAATGAAGTCAATGAGATAGAAGGCTTCCTTGACAGTAGTCGCGCGTACGGTGGCTTTAACTTCCGGATCTCCAATTTGAATGGTAGGAATCTCTTCTTCACTGGGCGGGATTTCTTTCCCCCAGAGAAATGCAGGTCCACTGAACCAGTTCGATTTCATTAGTTCTTCTGCATTTAAGCCTCTGGAGGCGTGATCCGCTGGATTATTATTGGTATCAATGTATCGCCATTCTTTGATATCAGTGTTCGACCTGATTACTTGTACTCTATTGGCAACAAACGTGTGGAATCTTTTGGCGTCGTTATTGATGTAGCCAAGTACTACCTTGGAATCAGTCCAAAAGTACTGCTTCATATTAACGTAATTTAATTCTTCTTGAACCATCACAGCAACCTTCGCTGAAACAACTGCAGCGGTAAGCTCCAATCTTGGTATCGTATTAATCTTCGTTGGAGCGACGCGGGACTTTCCCATTACCAATGAAACATGAACGTTTTCGTCTTCATCCTTAACTCTTAGATAGGAGCATTGTCCATATCCAAACGTGCTTGCGTCAGCAAAACTGTGCAGTTCATAGGTCTTCTTGCCATTTAGGGTCTTTGGCTCAAAACATCTTGCAATTTGTAACTCATCTATGTGTAGAAGATCACGTTTCCAACGCTCCCACCTTGGCCGAACTTCTTCAGGGAGAGGCTCATCCCAGTTGACACCTTTGTTGCATATTTCTTGCAATATCTTCTTTGCTCTTAAGACTAAGGGAGCCAGGAATCCAAGGGGATCATAAACAGAAGCTACGGTTGCCAACACTCCTCTTCTAGTCAAAGGCTGGTCCTTCAGAATGATGGAGAATCTGAAGCAGTCTAGACCCACTGACCATTGGACACCAAGCACTCTCTCTATCGGAAGTTGCTCTGACGGGAGATTCAGGATTACATCAACTGCTCTCTCACTCTTTGGTACTGATTCAAGAACGTGATAATCGTTTGAAACAAACTTGTGAAGACGAAGTCCGCCCTTCTCACAAATCTCACGAGCTCCTCGGATGAGGTCTTCAGCTTCCTGCACGGATTCAACGCTAGTCAATCCGTCGTCTACGTAGAAATCGTGCATGATAAACTGAGCTGCTGAGGGATGTGCTTCTTTCTCTTGACTTGCCATATGTTTCAGGCCATAGCTAGCGCAACCAGGTGACGATGTTGCCCCAAACAAATGCACCTTCATTCTGTATTCTTTAGGCTCTTTCTTAACATCGCCATTGGGCCACCAAAGAAAACGCAGATAATCTCGGTCGTTTTCACGCACAATGAACTGATGAAACATCTTCTCCACGTCACAGATAATGGCGTAAGGGTATCTTCTGAACCTGCATAGTACTCCCACCAAATTGTTGGTAAGATCGGGCCCACTGAGTAGATGATCGTTCAAAGAAGTTCCTTTAAATCTCGCTGAACAATCAAAGACAACTCTGATCTTGTTTTTCTTTGGATGATAGACGCCATGGTGTGGTATGTACCACTTCACTCCTTCTTCTCGCGCAAGCACTGGTGCTTCTTCGGCATCACCCCTGTTTAGAACTTCATTCATGAACTTGACGTAATCTTCTTTATACCTTGGATCTTTCAGGAACTTTCGTTTGAGATGCTCCAGACGAATCAACGCCATCGAATGGTTGTCAGGTAAAATAGGGCGTTCCTTGAATGGCAGAGGCATTTCATAGTGTCCGTTTGCAGTCTTCTCAATTCCTTCTTCCATGATCTTCAGGAAATTTAAATCTTCTTGAGAAGTCTTCTTATCATTCTTAGCTCCCTGAAAATCTGACTCAAGGACTCGAACAATGTCAGTCATTGTTACAGCGGGTATTTCCTTTACTGCAACCTTGTGGCAAAGAGAACGGCCACTCCTTACATCACTTCCACCAACGATACTCCATCCAAGATCAGTTTTAATGCCGTACGGTTCGTTATTGCGGCCAGCAAGAACTTCTCTTGGGGTCAACGCCTGCGAGCAGTCGTATCCAATAAGCAACCCAACGTTGCAGTCGAATAGGTCATGCATTTCGTCTTCAATTGATCTCAAGTGTTCCCAGTTCTTAGCTATTTCCTTAGTAGGAATGTGTTCTTCGTCTGCGGGAATAGACGTACTTGTAAAAGCTACCGGAATATAAATCTTGACGTCAGAATTATATCCTCTTACTTGTAGGCTTGAGACTCTTTGGCTCTCGACGAGTGAGTCTTGACTTGTGATAGTGCTCAGTCGAAGCTTCGTTGGCTGAGTTTCTGCATTAAGCTCATCGCAGGTTTCCTATCATAGAGGTGCTGGCAGTGGAGGCGCCTTGCGATGTACATGAAGTAGTCCTGCGAACATTGGTGGGTTCCTGTTCTTCACTTCTCTTCTTTTCTTCTGGCTTCTTATGAGATCTTTCTTCGTGAAGACAGGTGGGGTGATTCTTGTTACAGGTCGCACAGGTCAGCCTCTTCTTACAATCACTAGACATGTGTCCCTTTCTCAGGGATCCAAAACACAGGCTGTTTCCTTTAACGAACTTCAGTTTGTTTTCGCGTGTCTCTGCCTTGAACTTAACGCAGGCATTCAACAGATGGTCGGTCCTTTTGCAGAATGAACATTGCGGTTGCAACTTTGAGGTTCTGTTTGGTTCTTTTGAACTTTCTTCTGTCATCTTGGTGTTATGAACTGACTTTTTGCCGTCGTATCTCGGGTTTGGTTGCTGGTGAGTGCTGTCTGTTGCCCTTTCCACGTCCTTTACGGCATGACACGACGAAATAGGATTGCATAGGAGATCTGCTTCAGCACTGATGAAGGTTGTGAAGGTCCTGAAATCTGGATACTTCTTCTCTTCTTTCATTCTACTTGTAACTTCTCTGTTCCATCGTGAAATAAGCCAGTCTGGTAGTTTAGTAAGTAACTTCTGGTTTTCCATGTAGTCATTCAAGACATTTAAATTCTCAATCACTTGCATAGCAGTTTCCACACTTGTTAAGAAATCAGCAAATCTTCTGAGGCCTTGGTGATCTTTCATTCCAATCTTGGGCCATTTACGTAGCTTGTCTCTATACGCATTTGTTACTATAAACGGGTGACCAAACCTCTCGTCTAGAATGTTCCATGCTCGTTCGTAGGCTTCCGATGAGCTTTGCAGGAAAAGCCCGTTAATAGCTTCTTTGGCAGATCCACTTACGTATCGCTTCAAATAGTACATCTTTTCACTTGATGGTAAGTTCTTTCGGTGTATGAGGGCATGAAAGGACGACTTCCAATCCGGATAAAGAATGGGCTCACCGTTAAAGATGGTTGGTTCAGGTGCTGGAAGGCGACTCATGCTGAATGAATCGGCTATCGCTGTGACGATTGACGTAATAGTATCTACGCTTGCTGGAGACGCTTGCGGTTGAACGTGTGCAGGATGGGTGGTTTCACCTTCCACGGGATGTACGTCCTGAGGCTGTAGAGCGGGCTGCGCTGTTGAAATTGGAGTGTTCGCATCTGGTACTGAATACTTGGGTTTTTGAGGTGGAATGAAGGACGCTGCTTCTGTTTCAAGGTTTATCTGGATTGGAGAAGTTTGTAAATAATCATCTTCAACGGAATCCATATCGTCCTCGAATTCTTCTACTTCCTGGTATACCTTTAACTTAGCCCTTGCTATTTCTATTTGTTTCTTGGCTTCCATTTGTTCCAACTCCAGTTTTCTCTGCGCTAGCTCTGCTTCCATTGTTGCAGTGGCTTCCTTATGTTTTGTTTCTTCTTGTAGGGCGTTAAATTCGACTTCCCTTGCAGCCAGTTCCGCAGCAGCATCAGCTTTCTTTAAATCGATGAGAGAGGGTGCCCTTGAGGACCGACTGCTTCTTGACCGGCGTGACTTTGTTGATGCCTTACTCGATCTACTTCTGACGGATTTAACATCTTCGTTGCATGACGCAGCTATGGATTTCCTTTCCAGCGTTTGCGTTAGTGCATCACATCCGTCCATTTTCTGACGAATTTCTTGTCCTGGAGCCCGTTCGATCCGTATTTTATCGTATATCTTCTCAATTTTGTTACGGAATTCCCTCAAACGGAGAATCGCTTCTTCCTTTTCTACTTGCGACGACGGCGTCTGTTTAGCCATTAAAGACTCGATTTCTGTTGCTTGCGTTCTCCATGCGTCGTACGCTTCATGAAACCTCGCGACGAGCTGATCTTCGTCCTTCTCATGCTCTTTCTGACGCTGCTCTTGATAGGCCCGGCCCTTTTCGGTAAGCGTTCGAACTCTAGTAATTCGTGGTTCGGACTCCGACTGCTCCTGGCATACGTTTATGCTATTTTTAGCTAACTGATCGCCATTTACTTTAATCGCGAGTTCAGCTTGTACAGAACTCGGTAGCTCTTCTTGATTAATTAAATCTACTACTTGACTTCCTGAGCTAGACATTCTTAATTAGCAAGTCTTAATGTTGCTTGAAAAAACTTTTTCTTAAATCTTAATACTTCGCAACCAAGAGGCCGCGCGTAACGTGACAAAATAATTGACTAGAATGCGCAAACGTTAACTTAAGTATAATAAGGTTATTTCGGCGGGACTTGCCGAATCTTCTTAAATAAACAGTGTCTCTGTAATTGTAATGTTCTTGCAACTGAGAAACTCATAAACCTTTACTTAAATTACTTGTGTTACTTATGGTTTCCGTCGCTGAACCTTCCTTCGTTGTCTTCGCACTGTTTGCCTTCAAGGATTTTTACGCTTCCTGACCTTGATTGGTTACGGACTTGACCTTTGGTTGTTTATCCTCTTGCTTGACTTGCAGTTGTCTTCTCTCGGAGTCTTCTTGTGATTCAGCAAGTTGTCACTATTGCTCCAGTGATTTGGTTAGACGTTGTTCACAAACTGATGTTTATTAAAATCCTTTAAAACTCTATAAACACCGTGAGAACTTGGTGCTGCCTTGATCACCAAAACAATGATAAACTTGGAGAAACTTGTTAACTTATGGTGAATTAACAGATCTTGCGTCAACTGATCTTGTAAACGATAAAATTAACCTTTTATAACGGTAGTTGGGTGTCGCGGCGCGCTTACGCGTGAGTTTTTGCGACACCATAGAACTTACTCGAAAGATCTAGAGACTACGGTAGCGTACACGAGAAACTAATACGCATGAAAAAGCCTTACATAACTGAATACACGTTAAAGAAACTTCCAACAACTAGGAATATTACTCTTAAGGATGCAAAGTCTAGAAACTGAGCGTTAAACAGCTTAAATAAGAAACCTGTTGACAACTTGCGCAATGTTGCGCGTGCAAAATTTGTTGCTGAAGCGCGCGCTGCTTTAAGTGTCGTACATCGCGCGCACAATTTAACTGCTGTCGCTACAACCATATGGCTGATGAAAAGACCAGACCACAACACTGTGTGGTGCGATCTTTAACATCTCACAGAGTTTATGAACATTGAAGTTTGTGAGACGGGACCTGCGATTTACAGTCCTTATTTGCGAAGACTTGAAAGTCTAACCATTTGCAGATGTTATTACAAAGGCAGCACCTTCTCCTCGATTATTTTAAGACCCTGAGTGTTGCGAGTCCGTCCGGAGTCGAATTCACGATCTCGTCCATAACAAACTCAGCCACGGGCGCGCGGTTGTTCCGTTTAGCTATCAAGTCTATCGACGCAGAAAAGATGTCTTCTTGTAAGGCTAAAGATGGGTTTTACTGTTAAGCCAGCTTATAGCCCCGGCGGCTAAACGATTAAACGTACATTGTACCGTTTGTCATCCAGCAGCGTGGTTTTCATGATCGGCTATCACACAAAATTATCGGAACAAGTGAGCCGCAATGAGGGTTTGTGTAAAATCTGGAACTCGGAACTTGGAACCCGTTTTTCCCCTTACTGACCCTAGCCTCGGAAGTGCCTTTGTCAGTTCTCATTTACGTCACAGTTGCTGGCAAAAACAAAAGAAACCGTGAACGAAAAACCAAAATTAATTAACAAGTAAATAACAAGTAACTTCGAACGCTTGCCGACGACTCTTCGATTAACTATCAACATTCCATTGGGTGAGAACCAGAACCCGAAGTGCGCAAAGATGCCAAGTCTTACCATGTAGAAACGGGAAACAGAAGGTGAGCGAAACAAACATCATTTCATAGTGTTTTCCCTGATTAGTAACAAGTCATATTCTAGAAAAGGGTTTTTAGGCCTAGGGTTAGACAAATGGAAGGTTTAATTTTGGGTTACTTTCGGAAAGGTAAAACAATGACCTGCAAGTACGATTGACCCGTCAAACTGAAAGTGACTTTTGTTTTAGACCCGGCCCAATCTCGGTCTTAAATTTCTGGGACACTTGATGTCCCTTGTAGGGGAAAAAAACTATTGACTTTTCTCATGAATGCCTAAAGTTATAGCGCAATCAACATTGAAAAGGGAGGAAGGGGTTGCATTTTGGGTTGGTGTCACCATCTTTTTGGCTGGAATTGTAGCTAGGCAACTAGACGTCATAATCAAGCATTACTTGATTACTCGAGGTGCAAATGCTTGGAACCAACAGTCAAATCAAATACGTGAGATAAGGGATCTTGCAAGCTTTAAACGTGCGATATCCTAGGACACATTTTAAATCGCTAGGGCACATTTTTTTACATGGCTTGTTCGTATCATTACATAGTAAATTATGTTGGTTACTAATTATTACTATTGTTTAAATTTCTTTGACATTAAATAATATGTAGCGCTAAGTTATACCTAGTTTATTAGTCGTTTTAACATTTATATCTTGTAATTCTTGTAATTTTTTTGGCATTTATATTTTGTAATTCTTACACGGCATGTCTGAAAACCAGCTTGCTGAGCCATTTACCGTGTTTTAAATAAAGTTGATTGATTGATTGATTGATTGATTGATTGATTGATTGATTGATCTTGTCTCTTTCAACTTTGCAGTAGTGAAATGGTTTTCCGACATGTGTGACTAGGTCAAAAATGTTCACTTACTTAAATGCTCAGCTTGCATTACAAAACTTCGGTGACTAGCAAACATGACAATCGTGTTTTAGAATTTCAGCGGTTATGAGCAAAAAGCGTAATGCAGGCTCTCTTCGTCGTCCTCTTTCGTTTGATGATCGATCATGATGCCGCACGACAAATACGGTTCATCGTAGCCGCCGGGCTGGCTTTAAATGGCTTACCCTTATCCCTTTGAAGACATCGTTTTGACGTCGATAGACTTTACAGCAGCAACGAGAATGATGCCTTAAAAGGTGTAATAATAATGAGATTGTTTTGATCAGGAAAGCCATGCAATTTTGCAAAAATTTATGCAAATATAGCTTTCAACACAAAGAAAACAGTTTTCGAAGTGACTTGTACTGAATATTCACTACTTTTAATTCCGAAAAACGCCAAAAACTGTAACTCAATCTTAACTCAAACTTAACTCAATCTTAACTCAAACTTAACTCAATCTTAACTCAAACTTAACTCAAACTCAACTCAAACTCAACTCAGCTCGTAACTCGATGAATAGCTCCCCATGTTGATATGATGCTCAAATTATGTCATGTGCAAATCATAGAGCTTGGGCCGCCTGTGCTATATAAATTATGCACTAATAACCTAATTTTCATAAGCAATCATGTTATTTAACACGGAGCAATTTCCTGTGGTTGTAAAAGTTAATATCTTGTAGCAATCTAATAGTGGGTTATTTTGTAGGTGAATTTGTTATTAATATGATCTTGCTGAGCTTAACCACCTTTAATCATGAACAAGTTTCCTTTTACTACAAGTGTCACAATAACTTGGCGCACCAGCTGTAAGGTGGGGTCTTCTGCTGAGGCGATCTCTACTTGTTTTGGCACTAACACAGATGGCATAGCTTCAATTGCAACACAAGTAGAAGGTTTCGCATGCCCATCTGACGGCCAGAGCTTCTCTTTCAAATCAGACCCCATTGCCACTTGGCGTCTTTGCAAGTCAGGTCCCACGATGGACTTGATATTGTCACAAAGTTTGGGATGAATTTTCCACAAAACTGAACTGAACCTAGAAAATGTCTTACTTAAGATTGATTTTGAGGGGCAGGTGCTTCAGCAATAACCTTCACTCGCTCATCAGAGAATTTCAACCCCTCTCCTGAAAAAAAACATTGCCTTTGCTTATGTAAGTCATACTTGAAACAATTTCATGCTTTTCATAGTTGAGGGTGATTCCATTCTCCTGCAACTTGCTCATGACTCTTTCCAAGTTTTCAAAAAGACATGTTCCTTGTCATCTGCACCAACTACTCGCAGGTCATCATGCAAGTTGTAGGCCCCCGGGCAGTCTACCTGCCACACAATTTACTGGAACTTTTCTGTCGCCATGTTTGTGCCAAAATGAAGGTGCTTGTATCTATACAAGCCAGCCATTGGGTGCAGCCTTGATTCTGGATGCAGGTAGATCTGATGGAAATTAGGTCCAGCTTGAAGAATATTTCAGCATAGGACACTTCTTGGAGTGTTTCCCCAACTGTGGGAATGTGTGTCTCTCCACTTTCATTTACATAAGCATAAACATTCTTGTCACACTCCAATGGGCTATCGTTACCCCCCATTATGAATTCAGATTCTTTCCGACATTAAATTACAATTACAACGTAGCTCCTGAATCTATAATTATAGTAACGTTCACTGGCTTATCTTCAATCAGCATGTCTACGGTGTTTTGTACATCTCTGTTCCTTGTGCTGTACATGTAGAAATCATCCATGTTTCCATAGTTCTTATCCATCGTTTCCTCTGTCACCTGACATACATTACGCTGGCCCCGTGGATTTCTTTCCTTCCTTTCATGTCTGGGTTTTCCACAGCTATTTCCGTGAAACTGGCTTGATTCACGGTTTGGTGTACGTTCCTTAATCTGTTTGGTCTTGCAACACACTTTAAAATGGCCGACCTTCCCGCATTTTTAAGGGCGGCGCCTCGCATGGGACTTTACGTCCCGTTCGCACCTTCCCTTTTGGGTGCAGTTTTTTTATTTTTAAGTTTTAATTTTCTGTTTTCTATTTGTTATGCACTTTTGTTTTGTTTAAATATTTATCTGATATGCCCAATAAAGTCGTTTAAAAAAAAAAAATTTTCCACACTTATGGTCACGTGAATGATAACATTCTTTTGCAATGTGACCTGCTTTGTTGCATCGCCAACACTTTCCTTCTTGTTTTGAATCAGTGGTGATGTTGTTTACTTGGCTCCCTGGTGTAAGAATAAGAGCTTCCTTCTCGTGGTACTGACTGACCATATTCATTAATTAATTAAATTAATTTATTTATTCTTATTTATTTCTTTTGGGTAGGGTCGGTAATCCCAGAAGCAGTAACGTACATTTCGAATTCAGCTTGGTATAATGCACAGAGTTCGCTTCTTTCTGTCGTCAAACAACAATATCTTTGTATTATACCTTAATTTATCCCTATTTAACTTATTGTACTACAGTTTGGTCTTCTACTTATGTAACAAACTTAAATCGCAGTTTTCTTCTTCAAAAACGAGCTGTGCGAGCTATGACAAACTCTAATCTCCGTGCACCTTCTGCACCTTTATTTGCACATTATTGATTATCCTTAAGATATTTTTAAAGTGAATTCCTTTTATACCGCAAAATTTAACTGAATATTTCTGTTAATATCTTTCTTATCTTGGAAAACTGTCTAAACCTAGGCTTGCTTGAAACCTATGCCATTGACTTCTGCACTGGCGTTGGCCCTTTATTTAAGAACTCTTTGTGTAATCAAGCTATTTTGATCAGCAGATCATGGTTACGTTTCACATTGTTATTTTGTGCATGCCTGTAAATTTCCTAATTGGTAAGCCGATAGATCTCGTTCCAATTTGAAAGTTTATTTATTTGAAAGGGTATTCCTCTAATAACTTCTTAAAGCAAGGAGGGAAAGTTCAATTCTGCCATCTGGCCATTGAACTGACATAGGTGGTTAGTAGTCGTGATCTCAAGAGGTCTGGCAGGCTTTTTGTTTTGTAGCTTCAAGTTGTACAAGTCATGTAGGTTTGGTTAAACCACTGGTATGAATGAATAGAGGATGTGCCTATGGCTTCCCTTTTGGCCCTCCAGTGGCTAATATCTTCATGTTTCATCTCGAAGACAAACTCACTTGTGATGGTGTAATGCCCACATGATATGTTGGTCATACTCTGGCCAGAATACCTAGCTCTTTAAATTGATGCAGTTGAAATTCTTACTACCCATAAGAACCTTCTCCCCATGTAGCCTTTCGTTTATGATGGAGTTTCTGGTTGGCAACAAGATCCTCTCTATTGGCATTGAAATAATAATTTATTACTCTTGGTACGTATACACAGATTGAAACACTAGAAAACTATTTAACGCTTGCTTACTGTTGCATTTCCAAAGCTGCATGGATAAATGCTACAAAGATTGCTTGCTCAGAACAATGATCCACTGTGCATATTTACTTTGTTGCCATAAATGGCAATCCAGTCAGAATATGAGTAAAATATCTCCATTTAGTTACCGGTATGTATTTTTTTCCTGGGTCGGAAAATAGAAAAGTTGTGTAATAAAATTATGTCTTTCCTGTCACTCCCCTGCCAAGTATTACCTTTTTGCCTAGAGCCTTATGATCCACATAATTATATTTGGTTGGTTTCAGGGGGTAGTAGAAATGCACAGATTTATCCGGTAGACACAGTAGAATATTTAATCGATCTGCAATGGTGTTGAAGTCATTGTAATGCGAATGGCGTTTTATTGGATCTTTAAACAAAATATACCCTCATGGAGCTCAAGAATGAAACGTCAATTGGATAAACAAGATAGGTGTTTAAAAATACGTATCTGGAATCTTAAAAGCAACGAGTAATGGGCTGCAACAACAATTGCATCTTTCGCCCGTCGAAACTAACTGTGGTGTTGTGTACAACGGAAATTGAAAATATATTTATTATTCTCTGGTACATGTAAGTTTTTTTTGGTTGGATATCGGTTTAACAAACTCAGGTTAGGAATCAAACGCTTTGAGTCAGGATCCGTGATCTCTGTTGTCTGACTATTTATATTTATTTTTACTCAACTCTGCACAGTCTTCGTGCAGGTAAAAAACAACTGGCAATTTGACTAATAATATAAGTTGGAAGTCAAGAATTATTTGAAAAAAAACTTGCTGTCCATTTTTTGCTTCATTATTCAAGGAAAGGGTTCTTAAGTAAAGAGTTTGATCCTGAACACTGGTGGGAAATTTATTTAGTTGCGTATGGTTTTTGACACGGAGTGTCAGGGCTTGTTTATGTTGCAGTTAATTTTTCATTTCAGTTAATTTTTTTTTCTAACTAGTTAATTTTTTTTAACTAGGTAATTTTTATTTTAACTAGATAATTTTTTTTAACTAGGTTTTTTTTAATCAACTGTCTAAAGAAGGGATTTTCCTTTTTTAGGGGTGTAGTTAAAAAACAGGGGCTTGGTTTCTTAGGGGGTATGAAAAAAGATTGATCAAACAATAACATTAATTTAAAAGGATTCCCTTTTGGGATCATGTGTATTTTGTGCACCCCTCGACCGACATATCGGTCGACATATCGACCGATACTCGACCGACACTCGGCCGATATGTCGACCGAGATGTGTCGGTCGACCTATCGACTGAGATATCGGTAGCCTATCGGTCGATATGTCGACCGATATATCGGTCGACATATCGGTCGATATGCTGACCAATCCATCGGTCGAGTATCGGTCGATATGTCGACCGATAGCCTACCGACGTTCCGCCGATACTTCACCGCTGCTTGCGTTTTGGTGACTGTAGCTTGCGTTGCAGACGTAATTTAACCAAGGTTAGAAACTTCTGCCGAGCAGCGCAGAGATCCCTGATCTACTCCCCGCTTCTCAGAGGCTTTTTTACATAAATCCGTTGTAATCAATCGCACAAAAGCGAACCAAAAATCAATCGAACTCAATCGAGCCCAATGTTGATTTTCCACGTGATTTTTATTCATGATTATTTTTTACATTGTGGGTGAAAAGCCCCAATGGGGGAGCTTCAATAAATGTATGTATGTATGTATGTATGTATGTATGTGTGTATGCAATCGAGCTGGAATTTTCGGTGAGTTCGATTAATTGAACTCGTGCGTTAGAATACGGAACTCACTTGAACCAATCGAACTCAATCGACGCGATTACTTCGATTTTGACTGGCAGAAAGACAAAACACATCTAGTTTCAATTGAATCGGAAAGATTTCCCTCTAGTATATATTTAAAGCAGTTTGACAACAAAAATCTTTAAATTAACCCGGAATTAAGTAAAATCTTTAAGTAAAATTTTGTGTGTCTGGCAGTATTTCACTTGTGTGTCTTGCTTAACAACGACTGAATTTGCAGCACCTGATCCGAACTTAAAGCCTTCAGAAATTTTTGAGGTTGACAAAAAAAGGATGGAATGCTTATAGCTTATATATCTTACACTGACAGTCTAAGCTTTTGACTTATATTAGAAGACAGTCGACCGATAAACCACCGACAGTCGACCGATATTCCGCCGACAATAAATGGTCAACTCATTGGCCGAGTGTCGGTCGAGATATCGACCGATACTCGACCGACATGTCGGTCGACATATCGACCAATACTCGACCGATACGTCGACCGATACATCTCGGTCGACATATCGGTCGAGTATCAGTCGATATGTCGACCGACATATATCGGTCGAGTATCGGTCGATATGTCGGTCGAGGGGTGCACAAAATACCCATGATCCCCCTTTTGTAGGTTCTGTTCCACTTCATTATTGGTAACTAAGAAGTAAACATTTGCTGTATTCCTTCCTTTTCACAGTCATATTTCCAGCTGTTGCTTATAATAATTTGTAAAAATCTCTTCATTATGTTTTTTGCCCAAAAATATTGTATTTTTAGTATGTTTTTGTGTTTAAGACAATCATACAGTGACCATAAGAAGTTGTTTACAAAACTTACAGACATCTCAGTTCGTGTGTTACAGTGGTGCTATCCATTACAAGAATAAA
>OX421448.1:54533721-54536221 GCA_949126865.1 Montipora capitata
TCATCTACCCGTAGACTTTATAACTGTTCACACTTAGGAACTCATTAAACTGATGATGGCATAAGCATGCCGAAACATGTCTTTTAAAAAAGTTGTCTGTTTCCTACAGCTTAGTTAAGTCTTGTGGAAACTTTATGTGATCAGAAAAAATAGACTGCAACCTAAGTGTTTAACAGCTGGGCCCTGGTCTCTACCTCAAGTCCTTATCCTTGCTTTCACCTCTCTTCTGTTCCTCAAGCCATTTCTCTTAATTTCGCCATGAGAGCACTCTCCCCCTGTTGGGAGTAAAGACCTTACAGTGAAATTACCAACCACTTATATGGGAAGCTGTAACTCATACCCAACGCAATAGTAGACCTCTAGGAGTTTTCACTTTTTAGAAGTGCTAGATACAAGGGTAATGGCTTTCTCATAAATTGCCATTTACTTTAAGTCCCATGCAGGGCCCAAAAAATATATCTATGACTCGTGACATAAAAAAGTGTGATATGGTATAGAAGGGCTCAATGGTTTTCTAGATCTGTTTAGTATCAGTATTGATCTTTTGTCTCTAAATTACAAATACAAATCGCAGTAACATTGCAACTGTATTGCCATTTACAGTAGTATACATTTAACCTGGATGCTGCTTTGTCTCCTGTTGTTTGAGTAATTTACGAATATTACGTACAAGCCATTCTCCCATCACTAATTTTTGCAACTTTGCCTTTTTTGCCGGAAAGGTTGACAGCCTTTGTATTGCGGTCCTTTGCGCAGGCGCAATCTTTCATCTTTGTTGATTCAAGCCAACTCACGACAATCCAAAAATGGATAACTGGGAAGCAACAGAAGGATGGCTGCTTTCCCAAGCATGGAAGGGTTTTCAATAAACTGCTTAAGGTTTGTAACCAAATCCATGCAAGTGCTATGTAATGGTGTTTCAGGTCAAGGAGTTCACTCTGTTTTTAACCATTCTCTAATGATCTTCCTTACTTCAGCTAGACTTTAGCCTGCTCCGCAGACGAAACCAAACCTCTGGCTAGGTCCGTCTGCAAATCAGTGCCAAAATACTTGTTCTGGGTCTCGATTTGAGTAGGCACCACGATTGGTCTGTTAAGAAAAACAGTTGTTTGACAACTGAAGACTGGTAATAGCCAATCAGGTTAGAGGGAAATTTGAAACGCATACGTAACTAACCGGTGTTAGATTACGTCTGGGACGCAGGCTACTAGACTTCTATACCAAGAAAGAATTATTCACTACTTGCACAAATCCCATAATACAGTTCATTTTGGAGATTATTTGCATTAAAACAATGGATAACCAGTTCACTGAAGCATGATACAGCCCCAAGAGTAACTAACTTCGTATTGTCTTTATGTAAAGAACCCCCAAGAAGTCTTGCATTATGGGATTGTGCAAGTAGTGAATACCATTGAATTGACTCGGAATAATGCAGCAATGATAATGATGACGATGATAATAATAACAATAATGATAATAATAATAATAATAATAATAATAATAGTAATAATAATAATTTTTTTAATAATAATTTTATTAATAGATTCCTCACAATAACAACTAATAACAATCGATTCGCAAAAAGTGGTTGAAATTTATAAAATTTAAAACTATTTACAAAAGGTCATGTATAATAATAATAATGATGATGATGATGATGATAATAATAATAATAATAATAATAATAATAATAATAATATAATTTGAGAAGGGTGTTGGAGCTCTAGAGTAAGAAGAAAACTCTAAGGGGCCTTTGGTCATGGGCTATGACCCGCTCCCTTAGGAAGCAAACCGGAAAAACGATCATCCAGTTCACAAAGATGATAATAATAATAAATGTCTATGTTCCTTTTGTTTTGTGTTAAACGTGCTAGCTACTAGATATGAGCAAACATTGACTTAGCCTGTGCGCCTTCCGGTGATTGTGTGACAAAGGAACCTCACTTATCTCCCCACACTACGAGCTGAATGCAAAACAGCACGTGATGGATCGGACAAGAGTATCGGTTTGCAGGCGATATTCACAAGCAACGCAGCCAATAATCGTATCTAATGGCAGGGTGAAGCACTTGCAGGGAACAGCATTGCCTGAAACTACTCGAATACTGAAAAAAATGCTTGAAAATTTAAGGTGTTACCTTAGCTCGCAGGTTGTGAAAAGCTGACATAGTTTTCCATCACCAGCTTTACATGCTAGGCAGTCATGTTGTAGCCCAAACCCGGGGCTCCTTGGTGGAGGCTCGTAGCTTTCACCACTACCCCTACCCAACAAGATGTCTTCTGTGTTATTTTCCTTTGTCCAGCCGCACAGGGAGACAAACTACATTTTCTTTTGTTGTATGATTACATGTATGCACGTTGTTTTTGTCGTTGTTACTGTTTCTTCTTTTGGAAAACATGAAAGACGACTTCCAATCCAAACATTATAAGGCAATCTTCTATTTCAGGCAACCACCAAATCGCCGACCAGTTGGCTCAATCGAGAGCGCGCTGGACT
>OX421448.1:54548721-54561221 GCA_949126865.1 Montipora capitata
TTAATGTTAAGACACGCAATGCAATTTGACATAGCAACATTTCAATAGTCCTTTGATTTCCCTTGTTCATTGATCGCGTGTTTCGCGTGTTTACTAAGATAAGATGTATTTCCGGCCGGGAATTGACAAGGGGATTATTTCGTGACTCGTAATAGATATCCTCGATTCTATAAAGAGCAATATATCGGAAAATCAAATTTTTGTTTTGAGACCGCTTTGGGATATCGTGATCGTTAGTGAGTGTGATTTGGAATAAAACATTGAAAAAACTCGATTCTGTGATTAAGTTGGAGAACACTGTTTTTGGGAGGCAAACATTCTCCAAACATGCGCAGTGATAGAAAAGCCCGTATTTCGGGCCTCGCTGGCACTGAGCATGCTCGAAATCGAACTTTACCAGATCTCCCTTCCGTATGACCATGGGAGATCTGGGTACAAGATTATCAAAGGAATATCTAAGGATCACAAGACCAAAAATACCAAAAAGGATACCCTATTTAAGGACTGAGCACCTTAAAAACCCTACCCTATCGGGCTGGCATACCTATATTGCGTATATAACAGAGTACCTCCCACCCCCGGGGAACCATGCTTACCCAGAGTTGAACCACTCTTTCTCTATATTTTCCCTTGAGATTTACACCTTTTGAACTCTGTGAAAAGCTAAATTTGATATGTGAAAATATTATATGCAGCTCAACACTGACAACTTTAAAATGGCAGTAAAACCGATGTCTTTGTTTTTTCAGTTAGCCATAAAATTGTTGCTCATATCCTTCTCCCTCATACTGCATGTGCCACTTCTTGACAATATTGCCTTTTCTTATACTTCTCATCTGACTTCTATTCTTCCCTTCTCTCTTTCCCACTGTGTTAACCCTTTGACTCTCAGGAGTGATCAGCATGTAAATTCTCCTCACAATTTCAATGAAATGTCAGTCAGACAGGTATTGAGAATAAAGATTGTTATCAGCTTAACAGGTGTGATCTTGATGTAGTGCCAAATTCTCTTGACTTCCCAACAAATAAATCTATGGTATTAGTTAAGAGAATGAACGTTTCGATCTTTGGAATGAAAGGGTTGAATATCCCCCCTCATTACACTCTGTGTTCTTCTAATCTTCCCTATTTTACCAGTCATGTTGCTCGGACCATACCTCTGAAGACGACGACATTATTTAAACCCCATTTTTATTGCGTATTGATTTTATTTTCATCTTTTAGATCCCCTCAACCATTCTGCCCATCAAAGAGTTGCGTTTCAAAGTTACTGGAGAAGGCTGTGCTCTGATACAGGTTTGTACCCTTGTGTTTAATTTTGAATCAGCTCCCAACGGTTTTTGGAATAATGCATAAGTTGTATACAAGGTCAAGGTAAGTCAAGCATTTCAGTTCGCATCACGTTGACCGGCGCAATTCAAACACATCGTAACTGTCAGAAGAAATCAGTGATGCTTTTTGGAGAATCCACTTGTTATGCTGAGGTGAGCATTGGTTTACGAAGGTTTAAAGCACATATGGTTTTATTTTAATTCGTCTCAGTCTAGTAAATTTAATCAACTCAGCCATGTTTGTGAAAGTATTCAAAAATTTATGAGGTTATAAGAGTGGAGCTTGCTCTTTGTCATAAAAGTTTCCGTCACGTCCACTAAAAGCTCGAGGAGTGGCAAGAACGCCTTGTTAGCTCAAATCATCATGAATGGAAATAAACAATAGACGTCCAAACAATAGCTAACAATAATTATTGTTAACAATGGTTTGTGTTCTATATGTGGGCTACCATGGATTGTTAGTCCTAGGCTTGCTGCAAACTTTGATCATACGCTGTTGTTTCCGGTTTTTCCGTCCTCGGGTTCACATAGATGCTTATAGCTTGGTTTGCTCTTGGACTGAAAGAATCTTGGATTGTCAGAGAGAGGGGCTTTATTGCTAGGGCTTGTTTGTCTTAGAGAAAGACAAACAGTTTTATTTTCTGTTTCGTTTTCTTTCTTTCATTCTTTCATTCAGATTTGTCACAGAGTAAGCTTTTATGCATAAAACTGCATGATTCGTGTTTTTCAATGTAGGCCGATGTATCATACAACATCCCGGATGTCAAGGATGAGCCAGCGTTTGATTTCAACGTGACACTCAAGCTGTCAGACGATGTGTTCGGTCCCATGGCAACAGCGGCTGGTGAAATTCTCTGTCTGCCTCTGGAAATGTCCATCACAGCCGAGTAAGATGTTACTATATTCCTTGTTAAATTATACATAGTAAACACCCACATATAAGAATCCATAGTTTCGGGGTTCAGTTCAGAAATACTATACATTTTTCATTACTAGAGGTTTAATTAACATACAATGTTTTATTACTTACTCTAAAAAAAATAATTTCAGATAAAAAAATACTATTACTAATATAAGTAAACATTAGCAAATAAAACTGCAACATCATGTTGTTAAGTACTTTAGACCAGCAGCCCCCTACCCCGTAGTACTTTAATAGGAGTTACACTGCTTTCCTATTCTGGTACTCTCTTCCTTTTTATATAAGACTGTTTGATCAAGAGAAAATAGAGGGGGAAGAGAGAGCATCCCCCATACATGCCTCAAGTTATTTTTAGATCGGCTCCCACGCTGTACAGATCCCAAGGGGATTAAGCAACAGCCAATCATATGGCCAGAATGTGTTCTCTGAGCGTGGGCTATCCACTCGGAACACCTTCCGGCCATATGATGTGCTCTCGCCTAATCTCCATGGGATCTGTACAGCGTGGTTTCGATCCAAAAATAACTTGAGACATGTTACCTATAGAAAAGGGCATGTATGGGGGATTTCCTCTTTTCCCCCTTTTATTTTCTCTTGGTTTTATTTATCAGACTGCATTGGTTCTTATAAAAGCATAGTGCTTTATTGGCCAAATTTCACACTGATGTACTTAATACACTTGTTCTTATGTGCGAGTGTTCACTGTAGAATGTATGAAATTTTCATTTATTAAATTTTCGACCTCGGATATTGCGTTTCCAGCTTTCTGAATGGTTCACTCAGTCTCGGTTATCAGGTATTATTAAATTCTCAACCTCGGATAATGCATTTCGCGTGCTCTGATTGGTTCACTCGACCTCGGTTATCAGCTCATATACCCTAGTTTGACCTCATATGGTAAATGATTGCGTTAAGCGTTGCTAAACTAAAAATGTACTCTTTGAATAAAGCCAAAAAGGAGAAAAAAACTTTTTTTGTGGAAAGTTTAAGCGAAAAGGCAAGAAATGTTTTTGTGATGAGCCTGCGTCTCTATGACAACAAGGTATTACACAACATCGCATCAGTTCTCATCAAGTTTTTTTCGATTTCGTTCGGATTTGCTCGCTTTTTCCGCTCGTATTTCGTACTTCCAAATTTTTGGAGTTGAAGGAATTTAATAAAACAATTATTCCATTCGCGCTTGTTGGATATGAGACTGGTTATAGCCAACTCGGCGCTACGCGCCTCGTTGGCTATTTACCATCTCATATCCAACGCGCGCTTATAGAAAAATTGTTAAATATACCGTATGACCTGATATGGAAACTGATTGGGTCAAGTGTTGCCAAGCTGGAAACTGATTGGCTTAAATTTCCAAGGGTCAAAGTGTTAAGATTTAAGGACGGTGCCTACTATTGTTATTGCGCATACGTTCTGCGCATCTCGAGATACTCGGGTTTCCTATCGGTGATGCTTACTAATCCAGGGATATTTTTGCGCTGTTTAAGACTATCCGGAGAAAGTAGATCTTGGTATCCAAAAAGAAAATTGGGTGTAACCATCCATTTTTCAGAGATAATTAATCTTCAATTTGAGAAAGAACGCCATACATTGCTTTGCATTATAGAGCTTTTTACAAATATTGTTCGTGAATTATCCTTTAAAAATGCGTTGTTACCCCCACTTTACTTTTTGGATTTCAATAACACTTGTTAAGATCTGCATTTCCTGCATAATCATAAACCTGCTAATACTTTGAATTAGTAGGCACCGTCGTCATTAAATGAGAATTTAATAAAACAATTATTCCATTTGCGCTTGTTGGATATTAGGCTGGTTATAGCCAACTCGGCGCGTATCATCTCATATCCAACGCGCGCTCAGGGAATACTTGTTAAAAATTTGAACTGCGAAAATTGAAATACCGCTGGAAAGTTAAAGATCATCGTAGTTAACCAGCAACTAAAGCAGTTGCAAAGAAAGCCTGAAAACAATGCAGGCTTTAGCGGGACTCGACCCTCAGTCGGCTTGGTAGCTCAGTTGAAAGAGCAGTTCAGCGCGATCACTCCGTCAAGGGGCCGAGCTCTGTTCAAGCCTGCAATTGTGGTCACCTTTGTTTTTATACACCAAAAGAGGCGTTCGTAAGAAGAATGTGCTTTATTTGTTTTCAAAAAAGTTATAATACGAACTACTTTGCTTGCCCCCTTCCCCCACCCCCCCCCCCTCCCATTCCCCAAAGCAATGTTGAAACAGACTGCAGCTTTTCTGAATGGTCCTCCCAGATTGCCATCAGCATCGAAAAGGAAGGTGGGGGGGGGGGGCTGTATGCAGGGTTCGCACGCACCTTGAAAGTACTTGAAAGTCCTTGAATTTGAAAATAAAAATTCAAGGCCTTAAAAGTCCTTGAAAATTGCAGTCAGTGCTGGAAAGTCCTTGAAACTTGTAGCTAATTTCATCCATCCTAGATTCTAGAGTGAAGGGGTAGTTTCTAAAGAAACTGTGGTGCTGCGTCGGTGGGGAAGTAGTATACAAAAATTTGGTTTTATCAACGGAGTTGATAATGTAAATTGGCCACCGTACAGAGATTCTAAAAGCTGACGTTTCGAGCGTTAGCCCTTCGTCAGCCCTTCGTCAGAGCGAATGCTACTGGCAGAACAGTAGCGACACATAATAGGAAAAAAACAAAAAAAAACAAATAAAAACGATCATTACAACTCTCCGAACGTCCATCAAGCGCCGAGTACATTTTCCTGTTCTTTGTTATATTCATTGCTCTGATTGGTTCAATGTCTGTAATTCTAAGAGCCAATGAAATGTTTTGTAGTCTTCGCTCTTTCCGCGAAAAGTCATGTGCCTCGAGTGCTTCCTGTTGTTTGCGTGGGTGTTGTTTGGTCGGCTATTGTTTCACGAATAAAAGATTTACAACAATGGGAAAGTGTGTTTTGAGCGACTTGTGGCTTCAGAAACCACTGTACAAAGAGTGGCTACGCGAAGTCAAGGGTGACAAACACAAGGCACGATGCATTGTGTGCATGAAGGATGTTGACATTTCGAGCATGGGGGAGTCGGCGCACACTAGCTGTATGAACAGCTCCTTATCGCTTGATTTTGCAGTGCGTGAAGTCCTTGAAAGTACTTGAAAAGTCCTTGAATTTTTAGTTGAAAAAAGCGTACGAACCCTGTCAGTATGATAGATGGTCTTCACAAATGTTCATTTTGGTGCCAAGTGTTCCAAGACGTTTGTCCAGGATTGTAGATAGTTCTGCTTAACTGCGATGATCTCCCACTCTCCTGTATTTATTCCGTATTAATGGGAAGTCAAATTTACAATGAATTTCGGACTACATCGTTACAAAGTAATCCTTCGATTTTGTTGTCGTTGGTATCGCTTAGTCAAACGTATTTTCGGAGCATTTGGAAAAGAGGTCCAAAGACAGAACTGAACGGCCAGATCGGGAATTTGGAAGAACTAACTCTACAAAACCTTCAAATTAACACTTTGAGGGTGATATATACTCCTCCAGAAGAATGCGGGGAATTATCATGCAAGTGTTTCTTTAAATTGTTGCATTTTCTTTGCAAACTGATGGGTCTGGCCGGCCAGTTCTGACAAAAGGTCAATTCAGTCTATTGCCGTCGTCAAACAACTTAGTTTCGTGCTTGTTCTTACGACAGCACTCATTCCAAGGACTTATTTAAGCCAACAGAGCGTTTAGAAATGTTAATTAACCCTTAGCTATCAAGTCTGTTTGTAAACCGCTTTCCACTACTGGGATTTTCTCTCCTGTTTTAGGTGGCTGAAGGAAGATACCTCCAACATGGCGGTTATTGATGTGAAACTCGTGTCCGGTTACGAGGCTAATGAGGATAGCTTGAAAGAGGTATAGCTTGATTTTGCCCACGGGTCGCTCAGGCTATCGCGTCACAAAACGGTGACGTAAAGCTGTTTACTGTACGGACGGCACACCCTCATCTTTGTGTCTTTTCATTCGAATTCTCGCCTTCTCCGTGAACTCAAAATTCAGGATAGTGGATTTAGAGGGCCTGTTTCACGTAATTTAGTCAAACCAATAACTACTTAAAACATTGAAGGAAGATTTGAATAAAACAGCAAATACAAAAGCAGGCAGGGATAGACAAAATTGAAGAATAATTAAAATGGATTGCAACAGGGGTTTTCAAAAACTGTTCATGTATCGTAACAGTTTTTCAAAGTTTCTCTCTTTTATTTCGAACGTAAATTTTATAAGCGCACGACAGAGTTTTTTTGATATGACGCTTTGAGTTGTATTGCTTAAAAGTAATTTCTTGCTTAACATTAAGTTCCATGGTGAGTATGGGCGAATAATTGAAAACTATGCAAAATCAACCACACTGCCGTGACACAGCCCCTTAAAGATTAGAGTGGTTTATAGTTCTCATCTTATGTTATTGCGCAGGCTCAGTACCGTGCAGTAGTCCACGTCCTCAAGCTATTTCCCATTTTTTCTACAGCTTCTCAAAACCCCCTCACTTGGCTTGAAACGGTACGAGATGGAAGGCCAACATGTGATCTTGTACTTTGACGAGATTGACAAGGTGTCGTTCATGTTCAAGATTTACCAGTCAACAGTTGTGAAGAAAACTAAGCCGGCAGCTGTTACCGTCTACGACTACTATGAAACGCGTGAGTAGACAGGGTGGAGAGGGTAGAGGGACGACAAATAATTACAATCTTTGGTATTTCATTCTACCAATTTCTGAATTTCTCTTGTCTTTTCCGCTTCAGTATCCGATGATCGTTGGTTATACGATGAACTGATTCATTCCTTGGTCAGGCTACGCTTTTTGTTTCGTATAGTTTGGACATAACTGTCGAAAATGTTTCCTTTTGGTTTTTTTGTTCAGCGTTGCATACATACATACAAACTTAATTGACAACTTCCCATACAGGCTTTTCAGGGCCAATGAAACAATCAACGAAACGACAGAACACAATAACAACAGCAACAACTGTTAAGAATCCCAACTGGCCGGAGGCAAACCGGCTGAGAAGCAGCTGAGAAGTTGAACCAGGGTCTTCAGCGCGGCATCTCCGTATCTGAAAGACAAGGGCCCTAACCACTTAGCCTCCCCTTTTATCGAGTCGTCTGGCTGTCGTTCGTGTGATCTAATAATTTCTTCCTTCAACAGATCTCTCCGCCACCGTGATGTACGAAATCACCGACGATTTGTGTGGACCCGATGAAATTCAGTAAATTTGGTAAGTTTTCATTTAGCTTGGATTTACATCTCGTGGAAATGATTTTAACAATTTATTTAAAAAGGAGTATCTCTTAGATTTGCCCGAGTTATTATAGCTTCTGGAAATAAATACAGACCACTGACTCGATACTCGCCGTCTCTAGTTTGAAAGTAAGCAGCTATTGAGCCGGCGTTCAGGCCGATGACGCCCTCGACGAGGTCTGTTCGCGATATTTTTGAGTTATCAGTTAACGAAACTAATTATGATATCCAAAAGAGAAAATTCGGCGTGAAAAAGAGTTTAGTTAGTTAATATGACTTTTTAAACTCCTTGATTTAATTCAAGGCTTCGATTCTCGCACTCGCGGCTGCCATATGTGATTTGAGTTTGTAGGTTCTTTAGTCTGCTACGGGAGGTTTTTCTCCAGGTACTCCAATTTTTCCCGTTCATTTGAAGTGATCCTCTTTAATTCAATATGGTTTGACTGGATTCTCTGTCTACCAAATTAGCAGAGCACTTTTCATTCGATTATACAAAACCGGTGCATATATTTCTTGGATAAGGGTTTAGTTGCTGGGGAAATGAGGCACAAAAATGGATTTATCAACTGAGTTGACATGGTACATTGGCCACCGTAGGGAGGTTTGAATTTCAAATTCCTTAACGGTAGTCAATTTACAATATTAATCGAGTTGATAAACCTCTTCATATATTTCTTGGCCCGGTGATCTTGTTAGCGTCTATGATATTGGCGTTTGTAGTACGTGGCATGGGGAATAAATTCTGGTACTGCGGTGATCACTGTCGTGATAAGTTGGAAGCTCCTAAAGCTATGAAGTGATGTTGTTGGTTGTGGTCTTTTCAAGACCACAAGCCTGGCGTCGCTTTTCTTCCCGAAATTACTAATATCTATCCTCTTTTGCCAGGTGTGCTAAGTGGATCAACATTGCCAGAAGATTCAGATCGTGTCATATTTCATTACTTTATATTCCAATACTTTATATTCCAATATCATTTAACATATTCCTATGCTGAGAGATGATTTGTTAGCCTATCTTATTGAAAGGTTATAGCACGAGTGAAGCTAGTTTTGAAAAGGAATTGAAATGGAAGGAGCTTTTTTCAAAGAGTTTTATAAAACTGACCTTGTACTCCAACAAACATTTTGTAATGTTACATGTAGCAAGTTTAGAAACGTTTCAAGGAAAAATAAAGTTTTTCGCACATTTCATAAAGGCTGTGTAATTTATTTCGAGCGCGTGACATTTACCTAACGAACAGTTTAGTGGATAAAACAAACACCGAGCATCCGCAAATCTTGCATGAATATGAATATCATGAACAAATGAACTCGGAATGAACGAAACCTAATTGGCCAGTCCCATATTTCAATCAAAGCTGGAAATGTCTGCCTCGAGTTGCTAATCTTATTCAACATTCACTTGGTACGTTAGACATCAGTTTCCCTTACGGAACCACATAATCCACTCAAAGATACGAAATTGAATTGATGTGTTTGTAATAGAGTCTTTCAAAAACAGTAAATACATTTTACGTTGTTGCACAATGCTTAAATTATCGTTAAAAGAAAATAGGATATAACGTACAAAGATACATTACAGTGAGTGCTGCTAACGTAGTGCAAGGTGTGTGCGGAAATGGAACATTCTGATTAAGACTTCAATGTTGGTGTGAAAGGGAGCACATGGTGGTTAGTGGAGAGGAAATGACCTCACGTCGATTTGTCATTGGGTCCTCAAATGACGACAAATCTTGTATTCTAGGGGATTATTTTGATTACGCTCAAAGGGAAGCAAGCCTACAACGGTCCATGATTTTACACACGTCATTCATTCCCCACCGTCGAAACAGAGCTGGACCAGCCTCTCTTGTTTCCCTTAAGATGTGGCCGCTGATCACGTGATTTTAAAGACTACAATAAGTAACAAACATTTGTCACTTGGACTGGCCTTGATAAAGGAATCGGAAATTGAATGAACCAATCAGAAGACATGTGCCTTCCAAAAAAGCACGGAATGCATCACTGATGACTTTGCCTGTGATTGGTTGACAATCCATGTTCCGTCTTCCAATCACCAAGCTACCTATTGGAAGTAAACTAAAAGTCCTTTGAAACGAGAGGGTGTTTGAACGTGGCGTTAAGGTTGCTAAAGGTGTAAAACGCTTAGAAAGCTGGTTAAAAACGTCAAATCAAATAAATCATGGTTTCAAGTTTGAGTCAAACCATCATTTGCGAGAACAAGGGTAAAGTTGAATACTAGAACACTTCCTTCAACGTTTGCAGCAGGCGTGTTTGCCGACATCGGGTAATGCTTGCCCAACATACGCACAACCTTTGTTAACGATGTTTAGTTTGACTGATGTTGAAATCGTTTTAAGGAACATCGTTTAACAAGAAAGTGATACCACCCCTGTCCCTAAGAGAAAAGGAAAAGCATAAATTCATTCTCCGGCACGTTAACATGGTCAAAGGATGTGCAATAGTTGATGACTGTGGATGATGGTCCACGATACTAAAGAAGCACGATACCGTTTGGCCACCGACTACCAGGCACTGCCACTGAAATTTTCACGCGGCAGGGCCTGTCCCTGAAATCGGGCACCAACCTCCACACGAATAACTATTTAAATTAAAGGGAAAAAAACGCAATCAAACTATCAGCGACATTCACGAACCGTTTTCAAGGCTCAACTCTCATAAGAAAAGTATAATCAAATCATTAATTTTCACGAATAAATACAGACACACAACAGTCAAAGATAAGCATATTTCACATTTGTAACAAAATAAGATGCTGTTCATTGCACTCATATCCTCTACACATATACATAAAAAACATAAAAACAGCTTCTCATATGCACAGAAAAATCTTAATCAAATAATCTCGTCAGTGTCTCCTTCAAAAATATACTGCTAAATCCTCTGTTCCGACGTGTCCATGAATAGGATGAAAATACAATTATTCCGCTAACCTCGACTTGGTACTTTCGTTCCATAGCATTCCAACCCAGGCTATTGAAACCCATTTTATCGAAGGTCTTAAGTCAAAGAGTGCTCTTCATTCAGCCAAAAAGTTTCCAGATGACCTTTCTAAGCCCACCCTGGGAGCAGAGCCTCTTTGAAACTCACCTGAGGGCGAGGCGAGCAAGAGAGAGGCTCTACAGAAATCGCGTCAAGTCTTTTAAGGTAGCTGAACACAGTTTTTGATATTTTTGTTTCATTTACCTTTTTCTCTAAAACCCTTGATCCTTTGGTCACCAAAAATGGTAGCAAACAAGTTAACAACACGAACTTCGGTTTTTTGACACTTAAGCTGACGTATATGCCGTTGCCATGGTAACATAAATAAATATAAACAGGCCTTTAAAATCCATTTGTTTATTTGCTGAAAATCTGGTCGTTAGATTTTCTTAATAATTTGCATGCAACAAGCTTGTAACGATGCTAACAAGCTTACACTATGTTAATAATAATTTGACAGAGATCTTTAATACCTTGTTGAACGTTCACTGGAATATCTAAAATTTCCTCTGTTAAAGTTGAAATTTTTTTCAACACTCCAGGTGCTTTTTTCCTAAGGTACTTTCGCGCCAAATTTCGTTACATTCTAACTAGTGGTTCTCGAGAAATATGCCGGCGTATTTCGAGAAAGCTATTCCGCATTCAATCGCAATTTTAACTTACTACGCATGCGCTGCATTTAATTGGGTTCTTTAAATAATAATAATAATAATAATAATAATAATAATAATAATAATAATAATAATAATAACTTTATTTATCCTGGTAAAAAACCGGTCAGTCAATCAACGAAGGTTGATAGACTGGTATTAAACCGTGACCAGCACACAAGAAAATATAAAATATTAATAACAAAGAAAAAGCTGCTAGAACCATCAAAACACTTTGTTCAATTGTGAGGAAAAATAGTACAGATAGCGGAAGTATTGAGCAAATAAAATGATTGCTGTATTGAAGCCATGTTTATTTGTTTTGCAATCCTTGTGCGCGCGCGGAAACTGTGTTCGGCCACCTTAAGGAGGCTCGAAAGCGTTTTTAGCTGCGCGCGTAACCTACACACGCCATAACTAAGAAACACGCGTCAGCTGAATGAATCAAATTTCTAAAATTTCTATCAAAAGTAGCGCGCGCAACACACCGGTCTTTATCTCGAAATTTTGCTCGGTGACCTATCTTGATTTTTTGCATGCACGTATCATTCACGATGGCACTTCAAATAAAAAAGTTTCGGGGAAAGTTATCAAGTACAATTTTCTGTAAACCACAAAACGCCCTTTTTCGATATATCTTAAATTCTACTGGATAACTTTTTGTCATACTCTAAAGAATTTAGGGAGATTTCCAACAAAGAAATAAAGACGGTAGGTCACCGACTTAGTTTTTCAAATAATTTTAAAAAACTGAAATTTAGAGGGCCTTTTTGTGGACCTGGCGCGTTGCCATGGTAACCGATATGACGTCATAACTGCCCTTAAAGGGAAAGTACGGCCTAGAAAAAGTTTCTCTGAATCGAAAGTATTGTCATACTTGACCACTCATTTGGGCGTAATGTGTTTAAATAGCCAACAATAAGGCATCAAAAATGGACAAATTTAAATTTAAATCCGCCATCTTTGTTTTTGTGTATGCAAACGAGTCTATGACGTAGCAATAGTCAAGGATTTCTCCGGATAACTAGATGTACTTGATGTAAACAAGGAAAACAGCGCGAGGAGAGCGATACTTTGTAGACTTTAATCTGAATCCAGAGGGTAAATTGTATTGATATTGGCTGGCTCCACAATCACAACAGATTTACCTCGTGGTCGTTAAATAGGGTTTTGTATTTGAGTTATATGCAGGAGTTTTACGAAGCGAAAGAGACCTTGCAGTGCTATCCCGCGCTCATTGCTGTGAAATAAACGCCTGGAAATCATGTTTCATACGTCTACCGTGGTTTTCTACGAGATCCCCGTTACAACTTTAAAACAAACGATCGATTTATACATTTCCATCGAATGG
>OX421448.1:54566221-54611221 GCA_949126865.1 Montipora capitata
TTTTAGCCCCATCTCCGTTATCCCAGTAGTCTCGAAAGTGCTTGAAAAACTTGTCTATGACCAACTTTACCATTACCTAAATGATAATAAACTGCTGTCAAGTTGCCAGTCAGGGTTCCGTTCCTTACACAGTATCATTACAGCTTGGCTTGAGGCGACAAATAGCTGGTCTGTTAACATCGACAATGGCTTCCTGAATGGCGTCGTTTTCATTGACCTTAAAAAGGCATTCGACACTATCGACCATGAAATCATTTTACGCAAGATGTCATACATTGCGGTCGACCAGGAAACTATCACTTGGTTTCAATCGTACCTAAGCAATCGGACCCAAATTAAGATGTAACGTTAATGGAAGACTGTCAACTCCTCGCACTATTACTTGTGGGGTTCCGCAAGGCAGCATATTAGGTCCCTTGCTATTTTTAATGTATATTAACGATCTTCCGAACTGCCTCCGGGAAGCTTCCCCGAGAATGTTCGCTGACGATACCAATATAACCCTAACTGCAAAAACTTTAACAGAGCTTAAACTAGCATTAACTCCTGAACTCAGTAACCTGAACTGTTGGCTGAGAGCCAACAGGTTGAGTTTAAATGTGGCTAAGACCGAGTTAATGATAATTGGATCTAGGCAGAGATTAAACACTCAATGTGACGAGGTTGATATACGAATTAATGGCGAAATTATCAAGAGAGTAGATCGCACTAAATCCCTCGGTCTTACCATTGATGATCGGCTTTCTTGGTCAAATCATGTAGACGAAATACGCAGGAAAGTTTCCTCAGCTATAGGAGCCTTAAAACGAATACGGCACTTTATCTCAGCTAATACTGCGCTTCAAATTTATAACGCTTTAATATTACCTCTATCATTGCAGTCCTGTCTGGGACTGCTTAAGCGGCCAGTCAAGCGATAAGCTGCAAAAATTACAAAATCGCGCAGCTAGGATAATTACTAAATTACCCTTTGATACGAGCTCCAACCTCCTTCTCGATACTCTTAAGTGGGAGAAGCTGTCTCTTCGACGTAAAAAAACAGAAAGCACTAATTATGTATAAAACAATTCACGATCTTGCCCCGGAATACCTTCAACGCCTTTTCAGTCAACGACATGCTGAATATAACTTGAGAAACTTAGAAGGTAAACTTACTCTACCCAAGCCAAATACTAATTATTTGAAACGAAGTTTCTGTTATAGCGGGGCCTGTTTGTGGAACAATTTGCCCCAATACTTAAGAAATGCTGACTCTATTGGGCAGTTCAAACGCACAATCAAGCAAGTATCTGACCTATCGGATTCCCACACGGCAATCATGTAAAACAGTTGTAAAGCGTTTTTTTACTTTTTTTTAGCTTAACTGATGATTTTCCGTGTTTTAAATAAAGTTTACTTACTTACATGTACGTTTTGACGCTAGTATAACCGCGAATCCTTCTATTCTTCATCTTGGCTTGAAAACCATTTCGCAACGTAAACTGGCACGGAAGGTTAAAAATCGAAACCTTGAAGTTGTCGTTGACGTTGTTGCGGTTTTCGTTGCAAAAACTTCCTCGTGGAGGATGGAGGAAGGTAGTTCATTCCCTCGGCTACTTTGGGGGATGCAGAATTAAGCTGAAGACAATGAAAAGTGTAGTTACATGTGATTCACATCAGAACTCTGAGAGTCGGATGTACAAAAAAAAAACTCTCAATAGAAAGACCTTCAACATCAAATACTTATTAAAAACGATGTAAAGGCCTATAAATTGTCCATCATTTGAAATGTGACGGTGAGCTGAAGCAACGAGGGTTTGAGCAAGCTAGATCGAGATAAATACACATTGCAGCGGGATGACGGGATGGAACGAAACAGTTGCGGGATGCGGGATTCAAGAACGCACTCAATGCAATCCTGACAGCAGAGTAACAAGAAAGAAACGTCGTATGACTGGACATTAGGGTCTTACCTTGAGAATATACAGTTGTGTGAAAGCGAACTTACTTTGCATCTGTAAAATGGCCCTGCAACTAACTTGCAAAAGTGAAGAGGCTAGTTTTCAAGGAGAAACAACTACGATGCTGGGGCCCGTTTCTCGAAAGTCCCGAAACGTCGGGTGTCACAATTCCCGTTGTATCTGAAAAATGGAGAGGATGTAAGTCGTCGAACTTGTACAAATGGTTGTTCGAGCCCGAAAACTTTTCGGGACTTTCGAAAAACAGACTCCTGGACAGAAAAATACTCAAAAGAAACTTCCCCTCAATTGCCCCACGAAGTTTAAAATAGACAAGAAGTTTTAGTGTTTATAGCCTGCTCTTTTATAATTGTAAAGCAGGCTAAACTGTGCAAGATTGCAATCTTGTGCAGTTTGAACGAGAAGAAAAAGTTTTTGGGGGATGTAATGTCGTTGAGGACTTATTTTTTCTGACCTCTAGGTATAATTTTGGATACAGTTCAAGTTTCAAGTATTCATTTCCGTTTCAGAGGAAATATGACTATGAAGCCCAGCTGTTGTTTCCCCAAAACACCGGCGACCTTTGAACTGTTATGCGAGAGAAGAGGAACTTGAAAATAGTCACTCGTCTGCTTGTTTGATGACTTTATTGAGCGCATACGTAACGTGTCCATTTTTGCTTTTGTCGACCAAAATGACAACATGGTTACGTAACAAGTAAACAATCTTTTTTCCCTGGTCTGCAGATTAAGGAATACCCACTCACGCATTTGCGTATCAACATTGTGTGTTCTGTCTTTCAGTTGCACGAAATTTTTGTCTTCCGAGCACCCAACCTCTAGTTGTATTGCATGAGTCGGAACGTAACACATATTTTTGTCAATTATTCTCATCTAAAGAAAAAAATCTTGAGTAACTTCGGCTAGGGAGTAAACATCACTCAAAAATCTAAAAGACGTTCTCTATCTTTCTGCGTAATTGCCTTTTCTTAAGAAATGATCCTGTGTGATCAGATCAAGTGAAAAAGGGGCTTCAGTCTTCGCCAGCTCTTTTCAGAAGTTTTACTGAACAAAATAAGCCTTTTGACATATGTGTAACTTTAGGAATTCACACAACGATACGTGAGGGCAAAGTCAACGAGGCAGTTGCTCCAGAGACTAACCAGATGTGTAAAGAAACTGATCGCTATTTTGAGCTTAATAGCTCAAAGAGGTCGATAAACGACCATAAAAAAAGTAACAGGAATTATATTCCAAGATCATCACGGTAAGCCAATAAAGTGAAATTCATCACCAACCACAAAGCGACCTACTGAGACGGGGGGCAATTTTATACACGCATGAACTCAGAAAGCTCACGAACTATATATTGAAGTTAGCTAGTTAGTGTCGGAATTGGAGAGCTAAAACTATAAGATGAAATTTTTAACTGAAAAAAAGGAAATCCTAAAAATACTCTTTGTATGGGAATTTATGGGAAATATTATTTGTATGGGAATTTAGTTTCCCCCAATTTATTCTCCAGTCATGCACTTTTTGTATATATCTTCTGTAAAAAGTATTATATCAGTACTCACAGTACGCCAACGTGTGTAGCGAGGTGTCGAAAGACGTTTTCTGACCCATTTACGAATGACAGCGTATTAAAGTTGCGGGGTTAAATTACTGCTGTCGTAATAGAGATCATCTACGCAGCACCGTAACAGTTTCAGTGAAAGCTGGAGCGAGAAGAATTACAGTACTTTTTTTACACATCGTTTGCAAACGTCTCCTTCCTTTAAAAAGTGGACATTATCTCTTGTTTCCTTTGTGATATCACGTCTGCTCTCTGGACCCAAGAAGTAGAACAAAGACGCAAAGGAGATGAAGGGCAAAATCTTGATTTGTTTTGCTTTTATCGTCGTTCATGCAGTGGGCTACGTTGAAAGGTAAGTGAGAATTGACACATTTTTCACTTCATCATTATACTAGCCCGGCATTCGAGGAGCACCAAATGGGTTGATTCGTGGAAGTGTCAGCTCTTGAGACCATGACGGAGCTGGCCGAGTTAAGTAGAAAATGGTACCTGGAACGTTCTGATATCTGTGAGGAAATTTAATCCCTTTGATCCAAGAAGACTACTACATGCTGACATAATGGATGAAAAAAGTCAGCGAGGACAGAAATAGGGGTTTGAGTTCCTAATACCGAAAGTTTTTGGATCTTTAAGTCAAAGAAACCAAAGAGATTCAATTTTCTACACGTTTTCAAAATACAGCGACAAGAATTGCGCAATAACAGTTCATAAAAGAAGAGTAGAATGGACTTAAATTGCAATGTAATTTGGTAAATAAATGTATTTTTACTTTTTGGTCCCCTTTCGTTCACCGGGAAGTGAGAAACCTCTTTGCTTTCAGCTCACTTTTCATTTTTCCTTGTGGTATCGCTCTTTTACGCATTGATTTAGGATCAGTTTCTCTGAAAGCACTGATCAATGCTCTGCAGATCTGGAATGGTGATCTCAGAGCTCAAAGTCAAAGTACTTATAATTAAAGAAGGATCGATCAGACGAACTCAGACGAACTCTACATGATATACACACACATAGCAATCTCGGATTATTGAAGTGCGTTCGACAGTCGCTTTAGTGAGTGGTCGTGAGTAGGGAAAGAAACAATGACTCAAGTTGCGAAGTTACCATTCCTTGAGCAATGCTTCTCTTCTTTCCTTTCTTTTTCTTTTTGTACAGCTGGAGAATTTTTAAGTCAAATACCAATTAGCAAATCGTGTGTTTCGCGTGTGCTCATTTAGGTGGAGTTTCCGGGATTTGTCAGGGGATCTTGTATCTTTTTCAATGGCACGTGTACAATCCCAGCAGTTTTTGTTTCATGTTTCACCTCGTTGCGCTTTAGGATGGCGGATTCTCCATAAGTGATATCTCGTTTTATATGAGACGTTTTGTCAAGTGGGCCTACTCTCCTATCTGCGCACATTCACTCGTGCAAACACTTGAAATCCTATAACAGGAACTCGAGCGAATAGGTGAAAAAAAGTTTCTTTTACTGCAAAAAAAACCCCCCTAGTCTTGCCATATTGCCAAAATCAGTCAGTGTGAGTGAAGTATGTGTGTTGCAGACAAACAGAATCTGATTACGAGGAGAGAAGACCCGGCATTCACACCATAAATATTGTGCAGAAACGTCTATTGTAAAAGTCTTTTTTTGATTCCACTGCGGGTGGTACATCCCTAGAACGTTCTTAGGAAATGTGATAGGCAAGGAATGCAAAATGCGCTGAGTTTATATCGCCGCGTTTTGTGTATGTAATCACGCGTATTTGAAAACTTTGAAAATATAAGTGAAATTAATCCTTAATTGCACGAGGGCACATTGCGATTACATGTTTACCACATAAAGGGCAAAATTAGTCAGGGATGCTCGTTCAATGCCACTAAAAATGACAATCAACCTAACACGCTTTCATTCGTTCGGTTAAAGTTCAATCCAATAAATCGTGGCTGCAAACAGAAATACGCTTAAAGTGTATTTTATATGTGGACAAAAAGCAGTTAAATCAGAGTCAGAATCTGGAATACGCTCTGGATAAGCAACTGTTAACCAATCAGGATCAAGTAATCATGCCCGCTGGATTACCAAAAGTGCCCTTGTGATTAGAAAAATTGCCCTCCGTCTCAGCCAATCATGCAGCATTCAGTAATTTTGCCCCCCAAAAACAAGTCAACGGGGGTCCAGTCCACAGGGTTTTGGCGTCGGTAGTTTCTGTAGTTTCGGCCTGAGGAGGTTTCATTCTATATAAACGCCTTACTGTTGGGCTATTAAGTCTATTTGGAGTCTAGTGTGACCCTACAGTTTAAAAACGGAACTCTCTCTGCGTGAAGACACATTAAAGAAAGAAACATCTGTTACGATCTGATATCGGATTGCATTACCTCAAACGCGACGTCTTTCCTCCCGCTACGTGTCGAAAAGTGGGACGGGGACTTCAGACTCGGGGACCTGGAGACGTGTGGGCTCGGGGACTCGGCCGGACGTGACGACGCATTTTTACCATTTGTTTAACTTTTCATCATATTTCACAAAATCCTCATCTGTTGATCGTAACTGCGTTGTACCCTGGTTTTAAGTTCCTCGTTTGTACAATGTGAAACAGAGGTGTAGTAAATATATATAGGATAGTTTATTACTCGTCTTCATAAAAAGGTGACTTTCATTATACTACTGTCAAGTTACACAGTAGAGTAATTTAGGGAAAACGAAGGGACACATATTTTTGCATTAAGTCGTTATTTGACATAGGCAACATGAACGAAACGTTGGTATGGCAATTTCTCAGATCATTTTACAATTCTCCAAGTATATCGAGGCTTGAATATTTAACAGCACTTCGATTTTCTGCATTTTTACGGATATATCCACGAGTTTGGTGAGGATCATTGGTCACTCCTGCGTAACCGGAACTTCGATCTAATTAGCCAATCAGGATGGATAATCACAACTCATCTTAGACAGCTGTGACTTCCTGTTTGCTAGGCTGTGCGCCGCCATTAGCTGTGGTCACACTACGCACTTTTGCCCTAGGTAAACTTGACTTGTTGACAGTTTTACCTAAGGAAACTTAAATTTAGAAGTGTGACCGCTATTTTTTCCATCGAAGCTTGAATATGTCAAGAGAACAATAGAATTTCCCTTGACAGTTACCCTACATGTTTTGAAGGGGTAAACTGAAATCCCGAGGTAGTTAGCCACTAGATGCGCTGATGATAGATTTGATTTAATCGCGTCACGTTTTACTTGAAACACATCGAAGTGCAAGTTCTTTGTCGCTTTTGTCGCATGTGTGCTTGCATCAAAGGAAGAAGATGGCCTGGTTCAGATCGAACGTGTAAGTATAAATTATTTGCAATCAGTACACGTTTCATTTGGCTGGATTTACGCAAGATTTTACCTTTTTTTACCTTTATTAATCCGGTGGTTTATAATTTCGTTTCAGAAACCAGTTTGCTCAGGGAGACGAACAGGACCCGATCTATAATGGCTTTCTTTTCAATCGGCTACATCAACAGAATCCAGGGCCAAGCGGACTGTTCCTTCAAAATCAATTCATCCCACCAACTTCATGTTTACGCGGCATGAAATTTAATCACGTCAATCCCTTGTAAACCTAGATGTGATTTTCTTCAGTGTGACCTTTTTACCTGGGAAAAATGAGACCCGAGATAAATTTACCTCGGGTGTACTCAGGTAAAATTTCCCTAGGTAAAACGATGTTTTCGGGCAAAAGTGCGTAGTACGACTTTTATACTTAAGTGTTTGAGCACCTTCCAGTGCATTTAGAAGCAAGAAACTGAAGAATTAAAGAAGTGGCGTCCTTCGAAGGTGAAGCAAAAGATTCTGAACAAGTACACATTAGTGCAATTAATTGTACACCGCCTTTCACTCACCAAGACTTAAATACATGTCGAAATGGAATCGACCTGGATCGATGGACATGGTGAGAAGACAGTCTCTGTCGATCCCCTAAGCTCACGGGGGATTAACAAATTCCATTTGGAAGGTGACTTGCATTTGGAGAGTGACATTGAAGCTATCAAAGTATATCTATGTTTATCAAAGAAATCACGACGTTTTGCAAGCTATCAGTCAGCAAGGCCACATGAATCCAGCTTGAACAACATCAGTGACATGAAAACAATAAGGCAACCAAGCAACCCATGCTTCCAGACACTAGTACTTGTGTGGCGGACCATAATGACAAACTGTCGAAAGTCTCGGCCATTGCTTATGTAAGGGAAAGTGATGAGGAATCCGTACCAATCTCCTGCGATAGAGCAAGGGCGAAGGGCGTTCGCAAATGCAAACAAGTCATGCTTCCCGGGACAGTACAGAAACCCTTCCAGAATTCCTTATAAGAAAACGTTTCATAAAGACAAGGTAATTAGAAAGTGTATGGTGCATTATTTAAAGAAGAACGTACCGAGCTCGTCTGAGTTGAGAAAGTGTTTATTTCTTGCTTTTGGAAAATAATGTTATATTGCAGTAAGAATGTCTAGACCTAGACTGCAACTCAGGTCTGGGAATGATTTCCGTACAGGTCCCTACTTCATTATGCATGCAGAATAAATAAATTATTCATTTGTGCTATTGTTTTGTAGATCAATACGTATACCCAAGAGAACCGAATATATACATGGGTAATTTGTACTTACGAGATGAATAAAAATGGATCTCATTTTTCTCTCCCTCCCTCTCTCTCTTCTTTTCCTTCATCGCGCACACCGTTACTCGTTTTCGTCCCAGCTTTCCTCTTTCTATCCCTTTATCTTGTTCTTATTTCCAGATCCCGCTCGGCTTTTTCTGCCATTTTATCCCATGATATGTCACTCGCAGCTTGCCTTGAACTCCGACCCACTGTAAACCTCTGGATTACTTGTCCCTGTTTTTCACCACTGAGCTAACGTGTCAAGTTGCTAATTCACACCTTGAAAATGATATTTATTTTGAATTCTGGATGACTATTTACATAACAATGATACGTAATTGTATACACGTGCCGCGCAGATCACCTACAATCGAACTTACACTTGTAGGTTACCGTTAAGAGATCCCTGTTTTACTACTGTTGAAACAACCCATCCCTTTAATAATGCTAACCGTAACCCTAATTACGACTAAAGGCACTGTTTAGGCTTAAGGTTAGTCCCTGTGATAGTTTTAGGTTTTCCAGTATTGCTGTGAACTGTGACCTGCTTTTCCTTCATGCCACATGCGTGCCGCACACTTATAAGTTCACTGCGTGGAAGAGTATACCACGCTAAAGTCTGATTGGTGCATCTTTCATGGGAAACTTTCCGGCATGCACGAGTTCATTGCAATTAAAATCGTTTCATGTTTCCCTTATTTTAAAGCAAACTTGTGTAAAAGCGTCACAGCAAAGGGAGATTTGATCATTTGGAAATTGTCCCTGCTTTATAGCCTTTCCAGAGTTGTGCATAGAGTGGTCCAAAGAAAACAATTTACTTTCGTCTTCCATGTCCAACACCTGTGTGAAAACGCAGGTCACGGTTGGCAAAGACAAAGTGCCGCATCGGGAGATGGATCTGTTTCGCAATGCTCAAGAAAAAACTGCAATGGATAGCCTTCAATCCGCTAGAGCACATATTAATTTTCTGACAGTAAAATTTCCTTGAAAAAATATTAGCCCTAGCTGCCTGTGGCCTGCGGAAAGTTTACAACTGCCTACAAGACAAGGGTTAACATCATCTCACAGTTAACCATCGCCTAAACTTCGTCGACCCAGACAAACGAGCCCACAGCAGGCCATTGAAAAGACATGATGGGAAGTGAAACGAAGTATGCCTCGTACGGGAACATCCATGGATCTCTACCAAAGTTATTTACTTGGAAGTATCATTGAGCTATTGCCGATCTCTACAAAGAGCGATAAATCGCAAAATCTCACTAAATGCGATCCTGAATACAGGAAAGGAAGAAAACATACACTTTGCAGTGTCTTGGCGAATTCGTAAGCAGGCAGAAAGAACAATTTCACGATAAAAAGAGCCGGTAGCCATTAAATTTCACATGACAGAACTTTTATTTGGTTTGTTTGTTATGTTTGCAAATCTGAACCCTATTACAATGATTGTTTGAAACTCCACTTCTTGCGCTTATTCTAAAATTGAAAAATGGGTAAAATTGCAGGAAAAGCGCCGAAATTGCAGGAAAAAATGTTCGATTTTCTGTATTTCAGACAGAAGTTGGACTGGTTTTTTTAAAGTCCATATAGACTTAGAAAAAATACCTCTGAAAAGAAAGAACAAAGCGCCACAGTCCCAAAGGACGTCTATTGTTATCGCTATTGTTTTCTTGAAACAAAGGAGTGTATGCATAATGAAGTAGGGACCTGTGCGGAAATCTTGCCCAGGTCTGTTCCAAACGTCATGCTACTGCCGTGCTGAACTCAAATGAATTTGGCTTGGCAGTGGCACGACGATGGAAAGGCAGCGGTTTCAAACGTCGAACCTAATACAGTCACGCCAAATTCAAAAGACAGAACAAACCATCCATCCAGCATAATAGTATGCAAATAATGCAAAATACATTAAATTAATTTATGAATTGAGTTCGGCGCAACAATAGCACGCCGTTTGAAACCAAGTTGTGCTACTGCCGTGCAGCACGGCAAGTCCTGCCGTGCTAAGTAGTCATTCCGAACCTAAGTCAGTCGTGCCATGCTTAATGGTTTCAAACAGTGTGCTACTTCGGGGCTTAGATCGAAATGACAATTTCATTTGAGTTCGGCATGGCAGTAGTACAACGTTTGGAACAGGCCTCAGACGTATGTGTTACAACGGTCAAAACATTTCACAAGGGTAAAGCTTCCAATCCAGAACATATCAGAGAACTAAACAGAAAAGCACAGAACCATTTAAGGAAAGCTATGCAGAGCTCAAGGCTAAACCAAGCTGAAATTTGTCAAGGTCAAGACTCTATTAGACATTCCATGTCAAAAGTGATTCAGTCTTTTCTTGTGATAAGATAACATATGGCCCTGAATATATATGCACTTGCTGTGATCAGTTATGGTTCAGACCATCTGTCTCAAAATGTAACAGTATCAAATATAGTGATAAATATTTGCAAGGTTTGTTGGAGGAATGAATACTGTAACTGGCACAAAAAGTTTTAATAATACTCAATGGATCTGCTCTAGTTGCCTAACCTGATGACATTAACAATAATTAATTATGACCTGGCAACAAAAATCAGACCTTATTCAAAATTTGCCCTGTCACCTTTGCTAGGAACTTTGAAAACATGGTAGTAACAGCTCTTTATAGAGGATGTGTTAAAGAGTAATCTTATGCCTATTGGAGAAATGGTAGACTTATTTTACATGGTTGAATTCCAGTAAAGGGGATCACCTCACATTTATGCATTATTTTGGGTATCTAGTTGCATGTGAGAGCCCCCCGTGTTACACAATTATCCAGCTGTTATATCACACTGACTAATGCATAAAGAAAACTTCAGCCTGCCAATTTTAAACAATCGCGGTAACTTTCATATCCACAGGTAACGAAAGTGGCACTTTGATTAATTATGCATTTCACTCGTAGTTGTCTGTGTCACATCACATTTCTTGACTGAAGATGTCATAATGCTTGTTTTTGAGATCGCGGGAATGTTTACCCCAAAAAATTCCGACATTTTGCTTGAAACTGCTTAAAACTACCATTAACGTATAATTAATGTGATCTCGTTCATTTCCATTGTGACCTCTATGGACACTTACAGTATTATATGTATTATGTGATTTGACCTTTTTTTTTTTTTTCTTTTAATTTTAATTTACCGTTCCTATTAAGATAGGCATATGATTAAAAGGCAGAGCGATAAAACCTTGATAGGAGTACTAGAGCAAGGTAGCTTGATATAAGATGACTTTTCCATCCTTGCCGATAAAAGATTTAAATTGTTTGTTGCTGTTAAAAATCAAGTGACACTGACATTTCAGATGAAAGAGCGAGTAGAAAGCTAAGCGTGCACATTTCAAGTTAACATCGATTGGATAAAAATTTAATGTTTCCTCATAAAACAAAAATATGCCAATTTATGAACTTGGTCAAGCCTTCACACATTTTCGACAATATCAACGGTGACAACCGAATTTTTCATCAAAGGTAACAAATTGAATAAGCACCAGGAAAGATGCAGTCACAATGCCGCCAACAAGGACATTGGCACGGTATTTAAACTTCAGTTACGGAGAAGTCATAAGGGTCAAGTTTTTGTGCAACAACAACAACAAATGCTGCAGTGTCAGCAATGGGTCATTAGGTCTTCTGCTTTGTTTCACAGTCGAGCTCAGTGACGGCCCGTGGCGAAAATGAATTTTCGAGGATCCAATTTTTGAATTTCGTTGTGTATTTAGCTGGTACTTGAAAAGCATACAGTTGATCATTTTTGCAAAATAACATAAGCAATTCGACTTTCTTGGGGATGTTCTCCCATTTCTGAAATTGTATACTTTGAAAATATGTCGCCACGTCCCCGAGTCCACACGTCCCCACGTCCCCAAGTCCCCGCATCCCTGAGTCCCCATGTCTCAACGTCCCCGAGTCCCCGCATCCCCGCATCCCACGTTCCCACGTCCCCACGTCCCCACGTCCCCTGTCCCCTGTCCCCGCGTCCTGTCCCACTTTTCAACAAACCTTTCGGTAACTACTTGGTGTAGGCATTCATATAGTGATTTTCCCACAATACAGATTGACAATACAAGCTCTGGAGAAAGTCGATCAAAAAGATCAAGAAAAAAGTATGTTTTCGGTGTCGAAATGAAGCTATGATTTGGCCTTTTAGTTTTTTGGCATGGTAAAGTACAGTATTTATGTAGGCGAGAATTATCTATCATGCAAAGACAACTTGTAAGACTTATTGTGATATAGAAATGCTAAGACATCCAAGACTGATCTCTAGGTCCTCTACTGCTACAGGAGAAAGTAAGCTTACTTTGCGAAGAAGTTAATTTTATGTCTTATGATCAACCTTTCGCAGTAATCTTAATGAAATAAGTGTAGTGGTTAACCAGGGCATAAAAATGGCCGCCATGTGAAAAAGACCCATTTTAGGGAACAGAGACGGCAGGTACAAAAATGCAGGTCACAGGTCATTGTTTTACCTATACAGAAAGTATCCTAAACATTCATAAATTAAAGCCAACCTTAGGCCTAAAAACTTTTTTTTAGGTCTAATTAGGCCTAACGTTAGCTTTTATGAATGTTGTGTGCTTGCCCCTTAATGTTAAATTTTCTTTATTGGTGTACGTCAACAGGTTAGCTTTTATGAATGTTTAGGATACTTTCTGTATTGGTAAAACAATGACCTGTGACCTGTGACCTGCGTTTTGTACCTGCCAGAGATGGGATGATGCAGTGGTGAGAGCACTCGCCTCCCGTAATGCAATTGGTGAACTTGAAGCTCGGGTTTCTTAAATTCCAGAAATGGAAAGACTGCCAGAATACAATTTTTCAGAGAATGATCCTTAGTGGCTCGGTGGATGTCCCAAATGAGCCACTGAGTTAATTATTGGCTACCCTGGCCTGGTCCCAGGTTTTTCCTGAGTCGAGTCGCGAAGTGGCGAGAAGAGCAAAACCTCTGGTTACGTTGGACTTGAATCTCACTTTCATGCAGACGCCAGCTGTCAAATGCGTCAAATTGATAATTACCAAGGGGACCAATGGCAACTTAGCAATCACGTGTCCCCTTGGTATCACCAGTCAAACAAACCAATCATGTCGATTTGCGTTTTTGTAAAAAACATTAACCAATCCAAGCCTGAGGGTCAGATCGGGATCCTGACATCTGGATGAAAGTGAGATTCAAGGCAAGCAGAGGTTACGCTGCTTTGGGGCTTGTCTTCACCACTTCACGGCTCTCTCGCGGCTCAAGAAAAGTCTCTGGGACCAGGGTAATCATTGGCCATCAAAATAATTTTTACCTTCCTGGTTCCGTAATAATTGTCTCTCTGATGAACCAGTGGTACCTACCTTTAAACTACAGCTTGAATCAGTTGTTCTGTTTTCTGACTCATTCTTCAAAAATTACTGTGACAGTCAAAACATTGTTTAGTGATAAGACATTTGTAGGTCATGGAGTGTTGTGTGCTTGCTCCTTAATGTTAAATTTTCTTTATTGGTGTGCGTCAACAGGCATTTGATTTCAAGGACATGATATTCTGTCTGCAAACAGTGGCAACAAAACTCGTATAACTTTTTCTGAAAAAATTTGCTTTACCGGGTAACTTGATTGTTTTTTGCTGTATGAATTCTGCTTTTGCAAACCAAATAGCCATCAAAAATGATCCATCTTACTGATGGTCCCTTCAATTTTTTATGTATAACTGCATCAACCCTTGCCCACCATCACAAATGTGATCAATGTGTTTGTCTTTGTTAAATGCTCTCAGGGACATATATATTCTATGTCATGAATATGCATGAATATATCACATCACCACTTCTATTTTTCTTCGCAATTTTGAAGTTTAGGATGTTTGTACTTTTAGTGGATTTAAATAGTAGTTTTGTTTCATTACCGGTAAGTTTGTTTTGTTGTACGGCTCCCAGTGAGTATAGCAGTTTGGTTACACTTACACGCTCCATGTTCTTGTTCTCATAATCTCATTGTCACTTTCTGTCAAAAAATTTTGAACAGCTGAAGAAATATAATATTGTAACAATTTGAACTTTATTTGAATTTTAAACTGTTTATTTTGTAGCGGTATTTTGGTAACATCCCCAAGAATTTACCGTGCAGGAAGCACCCAAGAGTTACCTGTTGGCCTTTTTTTGGAGCCTACACCGTGGGTCGTCAATGCCACTCTTACACATTCAGATCGTGGTGATGTTAGCATCATTGCTAGTGATGAGGCACAGTTTACAAGCCATTCTGATGGAACTCTGAAACTGAAGGTATACCTTAAAATACATGTTAACTAAACTGAACAGGCCCTTCAAATCATCCTTGAATCCTTGCAATCAATAGGAGCTGAATTACATACAATAGGGTGCTGCGCAACAAGATCTTTTTTATCAAGGGGCTGAAAGCATAAATAAATGTTGATAATATGCCTCTGGCAGCCACTATATGGTCCTTATAAGATCATGGCACACAGCACCACAGCCAGTTGATTTTGGTAAGGGAGGTAAACCAAAGTACCTGGAAGAAAACTGTTGATTCAGGTTGAGATTGGAACTCAGCCCACAGACATGTACAGTATATTGCACTGATGGGAGGTGCAGTTGATTACCACTAACAGCCTGCCTCTTGCCTGACATGTAAAGTGGAATTTAAGCTATTGACGGTTCCTGGGAGTGAGACTTAATAGATATTACTCTCTCTAAAAGTATGCCAGATTATGTTCCCACATTTCGTCACTGAAACTCGCTCCTTGAAACTTGCTTTAACAAATAACCAGGCTCAAGATTGAATTCTTAAATAACTGGCTTTATTCTTGAACACAATCACAAATACAGACTATATAATGAGCTATTTACAAAAAAGGGCAAGGGGCCAAAAAAAGAGCAATAATGATGCAACCGAGATAAATGAAACAAAACCGAAAAGAACTTACAGCTGTACATGTACATATGATGCTGTGTCCATGGGTTTGAAAAAACTGAAAACTCCTAAGACTGTACATAAGAACTCTGTGAATGTTCCGTGAACTCCTTGAAAATGAAGGCTAATGCGACTCTGAACCACTACATGTGCTTATTGAATGACTAGAAATTGGGTACTGTATTAACTAGAAAATTGACAATAAGAAACAGCCAATAGAAACGAATATAGGTATAACATTTAGAAATAAAAGGAAAGGAAAGGAAAGGAACTTTATATAATAAGTGTCTAATCTTCTAGCGCTGTAGAGCACTAATCGGGGATACTGTAAATTTTGGGTTTTGGTTTTTGAGGAGAGGGGAAAACTGCAGGAGTACCCAGAGAAAAACCTCTCGGTGCAGAGTAGAGAACCATCAAACTCAACCCACATTTGACGCCGAGTCTGGGAATCGAACCCGGGCCACATTGGTGGGAGGCGAGTGCTCTCACCACTGCGCCATCCCTACTCCTAAAGGAGCAGACATGTTGCGTTGTGCCATAACAGATAAGCAGGGGTAAATGGAATGACTATAGATCTGTGAACAGCGATAAGGAATATCACGTTAATCAAAACTTGACACGTTTGTGTGTACAGGACACAGATTATTTTACTCGTTAATGGGTTGGTCAGCGCCCACCTTCACTCAAATGTCTCCTTTTATATAACCCTTGACCTCAGGAGTGGGATTTTACTGTACTCTGTCTAATGCCAGACAATTTTACTTGTCAATTGGAGCTGTTTAGGAGTCAGTTGGTTAACAACCTGTACCTCAACTGAAAAAAACTACCTATGTCCCCTTTTAACTGAACAAACAAAATTTAGGTTATTTTGAAATAAGTAAACAGTAAACAGCTTCTCTTGTGTTTCTGGGAAATTGATATGAGAACTTCAGTGATCCTTTCTACCACATTGTCTGGACTGAAGCATAAGAAAATTATGCTAATAGTCGATAATAGTGAGCCACTTTGTTGGTCAGTTAGTGAGTCACTTAGTATAGTCCAATGAATCAGTAAATTAACCTAATTGATCAGTTAATAATTATTGTTTGAGTGGACAAGCAAGGGAACAGATAACTGATAAGTTATCAGTTAATTTTCAATTATACATAGGTTGCAGTGTTCAATCAATCAGTGCACAAGGTCAATCCATTGGTCGTCTAGTCTGTCATTCCTCTGTCTCTGTCAATAATGATTTAGTCTGTCAGTTTATCAGTCAGTCTGTCTATCCAATTCCGCAACCAGCCAGGCAGCAACCCACCACAGTGTTCCTAAGAGTTGAAATTCAAATTTTTCATAGTTTAATTAATTTTGTAGTTTGAATCTATTTTATGTTACACCAGTGCATTTCTTGAAATTAACTTTTGGGTCTGGTCTTCCGTGGGACCATTAGCCGATTGAAATTTACTGGTCCTTCAGCAAAATTACTGGTCACTCTTATCATTATTTTTCATTTTTTTTTAATGTACAGTGTATGCCATTTGTGTCTGCAAGTTAATATATTTGAAACTGCAATCAAATAAAATTAATGTGATCAAATAATAATTTATTATTGTGTATGTTTCCAAGGGACAAACCATTCTTTCTTTGCAATGAACACTGTAGTGAACCCGAGAGCAATGAAGTATGCAAACAAACAGATTTAACTCAACCAATTTCATTGCAATCACAACATGGCCGCCCCTATCAAAAGCACATGGTCAACCTATCCCAGCATACTTAGCAGCCTAATACGTTACAAACACAACTGTGGGAAGATAGACAATGGAAGTTTTAAATTTACTATATAATATGCTATGTAAAAAGAAATTCCAAATGTCTTGAACGTTTCTTGATCAAGTCTGGTCAATGCAGCAGGAATAGGTCTTCCCTCCCTTGGCCTCTCTCTTGCCTGTTTCGCTGCTGAGCTCATCGCATGTCCTTCACTTGCCTCATGAACTTTTAGGCTGTCTGTTTGGAAATTATTCGTTCCGATCCTCAGGGAGTATTGCATATTTTTGCTATTTATAAATTCTCTACAAAACTCACAGAGCATTTTGTTTTCCTTTCTGTCAAACCTCAGCCATTTCTTTTTATCCTTCTATTACTCCTTTTGGTTGAAGCAGGTGTTTCAGATGTTATCTTAATTTTTTTATCATCTGATGATTGCTTTCCTCTCAACAAACAGAGCAGTGAGCCTTGCAGTTGTTTTCATTGTGACATACTTTTGCTCGCATTTTATAATTTCCCCAAAGGAAAATAGATACAGTACAATCGCAATCGGACCTTTGGACGAAAAAATCCGCCATATTGTATCCTACAGTGCATTCGGCAAGGGAATGCCTACCACTTTTTGGCTGTTAGTTTTTTAAACATTTGCCTTTGGCAATTGTCTCGAGGCTTTTAGCACTTTTTGGTACAATACAAAATACATGTACTTTACTTGTCCAGAGGACTAGTGGGGAAGAAAACTACACATTTTCTGAATTTTTTTACTACTTGTTGGACAAGTGGACAATGGTTTAAGTTTGAGCATTGTACACCCATACATATACACTGTAACTGATTTGCAAGATTTTATTTACATGCATTAATTTTGTTATACTTTTGTTTTAAATAAAGATACCAAAACCTTTGATTGCTCATGGCAAGACATATGCATCCATCAGAGGAAAGCTCACTGTTCATGGAGGGCCAGTGGATGGAAAGCGCGATTTTCTGTCCAGTGAAGACGTCACCATTAAAACTCCAAAGAGTTCTATGTTTATTCAGACAGACAAACCCATTTACAAGCCAGGACAGACAGGTATGTGTGCTAAGTATATTGCTATCAATGCTGTTTGTATCCCCACAGCAAAAATATTGTAGTTACTAATGTGCTAACTGAAGCCTAATGGGCTCCCAAAACAAGCCGGGTTCTTTTTTTTTTATACATAATTATAGTGGTTCGTTCAGTATGAAAGTGTCCACTGTTGTTTTGGTGGATAAATGACAAAATGAATGTTTGCAATCAGGTATATCTTGCAATGATGTAGACCCTTCCAGAGACAAAATCTCTTATTTTTTCAATCCTTTACTCTACTGTGGGTGTTGCCATTGTCAAAACCCCAAAAGACACACGTAGCAGTATCCATGGTGTAAGGAATCTGTGTAAATCCTTGTCCAGAAAGTCTCTTCACATCTTACTTACACCATCACCTCTCATTCACATCTTTCTGATAAATGTTCTGAATGTTTTACTTGTGAAAATAATATACTTATAACAATAATTATTATCATTAGCATTCGTGGAATGGGGAAAAATATTTCTGAACTGAAATTTGATAGAGGAAATACATGTACATGTAAGCTTGAAAGTTTTACTACTCTTATTTCCTAGTTAACATACGTATTGTTGGCACCGATGAAGACCTGAAGCCTCTAAAAGAAAAGGTAATTATTGTCTTTTTTATTTTGATGCTGTCACCCATAGATGAATGGGAGAGAAGACTTAGACCAACCCAGTTGACTGGCAGGTACAAAACACTGGTCACAGGTCACTGTTTTACCAATACAGAAACAACCCTAACCGTTTACCAATCCTAACATTAGGCCTAAGCTGGTTAGCTTTAATGATTGTTTCGGATTTTTTTCTGTATTGGTAAAACAATGACCTGTGACCTTTGTTTTGTAAACCTGAAAAACATTGGCGGCATTGCCTCATTTCTCGTCTTTCCCAAGTATGGCGCGAAAAATAATTGACAGGTTGCAAGTTTTTCTCACACTAGCGAGTTTGACAATCACCAGAGCAGTAGCAGCAATGTTGTGTTGAGATAGAGATGGATGAAGATCTTGCTGCATTGTTGATCTCAGATACGTTATACAGTACCGCCTGAAAGTATTGACCCCTCGAGACGAGGCAATACCTTGTCTTTGTAGTGGTCGTGCACCACCGAGGTATGCAAATTTTTTTCCCTCGGTAAAACCGAGGTGCAATTTGCCGCGGGAAATTTGCCGCGAGAGAAAAGACGAGGCTTGAAGCGGGAAAGAACAATGATCTGCTGTACTTGTGAAATAAGCGGAAGACTGTCAAGTTTTAGATCTCATGGTGTGAAGAATCGATTCTTAAAGCAAGAAATCGTAATCAAAATGAGAGTGTGCGCGATTTCCGTAAGGACTCAAATTTTATTATCTTTACAGAATGTAAATCTGAAGACTTCTTTACTGTAAAGAAACAAAGATACTGTTATTAACTACAGTGTAAGCGACAGCTGTGTTATCCAACCAACGAAACACTCGTTGTTATCCAAGCTGTAATACTGTATGTGTGTGTCGCGTACCCAGTGCAGCGGACACGGGATGTTGTGCACTGGAGATCGGGAAGTGTCAACCACAGTATAGAACTCAACAGCACAAGTTGACTCAACAGCGTTTAATTTGAACACCAACTCGTCTGAATTATTGTACACATGCGGTGAAAACTAAAAGGGGAAATTACAATGCACGAGATCAAAAAAAGGGGCTAAGACTAATCACAAAAGAAACAAATTGAAAGCAAAACGAAAGCTACATATAATAGGCCGAAACTTACGTCTGATCCTGTTTAAAGGGCTAAAGAAACTCCAACGTTACGTAACTCCGAAAAAGATAAAACTGCTCTGAAAACCCCAGTGTTGCTCCGAAGATCTCCTAACTCCAACTCCACAAAAACTTAAGGGGCGTTCTCTGATAAGGGTACAATTCACGTGTACAGTTGTAAAACCGGTTAAAAAACACGGGAATGGCTAGTTATATAATTGATTCAAACTGTGAACAATAGTACATGAAGACAGGGGCGTAAAACTCGATAAATGAAACAGAACAGAAACGTATCTTATCCAAGTCAGAACAAAAGCTTAATTACGTAATCAAGTTCTCTTCGATTCAATGTTCATTGTTCATCACACTCCTCGCCCAAGGATTCTTATCCTTGCTACTCATATTGTCATGGCGTTTACTGCTAGTCTGGATCAGCTGTGTCGGTCAGGAGTAGAACCAGCTCCTTAATCGGTCTAAGGTACGTTTTCCTTTCTCCGGCTCTGACAACGTTTACTTTGACTTTCCTCACTCTGCCGTCATCACTCCTTAGGACTTCCAACACTCGTCCCAGTGGCCAATCGTTACGGTGTTGTGATTCGTCTCGCACGAGAACGATATCTCCTACACAGAGGTCTCGCCGCGTCTCCATCCACTTTTGTCGCGGCTGTAGGTTCTGCAAGTACTCTCTCCTCCACCTGGTCCAAAATTGTTCCGCAAGGAACTGGACTCGTCTCCATCGACGGCGCGCGTAGATATCCGTCCGCATGAACTGACCTGGAGGGGGTCCGGGTGGGCGTGTCTTCATAGTGAGTAACATCGCAGGGGACAGAGGCTGCGGGTCATCTGTGTCGGACGGCAGTGCTGCTATCGGCCTGGCGTTCACAATGGCTACAACTTCGGCCATCAGAGTCACCAGCAATTCGTGTGTAAGCTGACTCTGACCTAACTCAGCGAACATAGCATCCAATACACGGCGAATTGTATTAATCTGCCTCTCCCACACACCGCCAAAATGTGATGCATGGGGAGGGTTAAACTCCCACTTGCAACTGCACTCCGTTACGAACTTCTCCACTTTCTTCTCATCTAACTCGGATGCCGCTGCGTCAAGCTCCGTCTTAGCTCCAACGAAATTTGTACCCCGGTCGCACCTGAGGAGTTTAGCGTGGCCTCGTAGTGCGAAGAACCTCCTCAATGCACAGATAAAGGCGCTGGAGTCCATAGCTTCTAAGATTTCGATGTGGATGGCTCTGCTGCTCAGGCACGTGAACACTAGGCCCCAACGCTTGGCGTTTACTCCTCCTCTTCTAGTCTTACGCGTTTGCACTGCCCAGGGGCCAAAGACATCAAATCCTACGTTGGTAAAGGGGGGACAGACTTCAGTTCTATCTAGCGGGAGGTCGGCCATACGCTGTTCTAGGTGTGGTCCTCTCAGCTTCTTACAAAGGACGCAGGCTCCGATGACCTTCGTGACTACGTCATGGCCTCCAATAACCCAGAAACCTGCTTGTCTAATTGCACCTCCAGTAATCTGTCTCCCTTGGTGGTGTACTTCATGATGATAGTGTTTAGCTACTAGCTGTGAGACATAGTGACGCTTCGGTAGTATGATCGGGTGCTTCTCATTATACTCCATCCGAGCTCTCCTTAATCTGCCTCCGACGCGGAGGATCCCGTGGCTGTCTAGAAAGGGATCGAGACGGTACAGCTGCGAGCCTTTGAGAGCCTTTTTGGCGCTACTTTGGATCTCTCTCGGTAGCTCAGGTTCTTTTCTGGTGTCGCTTAACAACCCGCTGAACGCCTCTCTCTGCGTGCAGCTGATTATGACGCGCAGGGCTTGATCCCATTCCTCCACTGTCGGGGGTCTGAGTTTGCATTGAGTATTACGCGCTTCGCTCCTGAGGTTAACACTTTCTGCTTTAACGTCTCTCCGGTGTTTGAATTCTGTGACAATGACAATTAGGTTAGCGACTGCTCGCTGCAGAGATTTTAATGAAGAGAATTTCTTGAACCTCCCTGCTCCAAGGCCTGGCTCTTCCTCTTCGTGCGTATTTACACTGGCGCTGAACACTGCTTTTCGCACTTCAGGATCGCTTGCACCGAGCGCGAATGTTTCATTGGTTGGGAGGGTTCTCTCCGGTTTGCGTAGGAATTCCGGGCCTACCAGCCAGTTCGTCTCCATTAGCTTGCTTGAGGGAACTCCGCGCGTTGCTAGGTCCGCCGGGTTCAAATCGGTCTCCACATATCTCCACTGTTCCGGGGTAGACATGCTCCTAATCAGCTCGACTCGGTTGGCTACGTACACATAGAACCGTCGACTCTCGTTGGTAACGTAGCCGAGTACCACTTTCGAATCGGTGTAGTATATCACATCAGAAATCTTCAGATCGATTTCTTTTATAACTCTCTGGGCTGCTTGAACAGCTAAGACCGCTCCGCACAGTTCTAGACGCGGTATACTCGTCGGATTTAACGGGGCGACTCTTGCTTGGCCGTAGACGAGAGCTATAGTCACTTCGTTTGCTTCGTTGAACTGGCGAAGGTAGACTGCGGTTCCAATAGCGTCCTGACTTGCGTCGGAAAAGGCGTGTAGCTCCGCTCTCGTCGTGCTGCCGAAATCTTTAGGGCGGTAACAGCGAGGCACAGAAAGGTTCTGCAACTCTACGAGAGAGTCTCTCCAACGCGTCCACCGATTTATCATCGCGGTAGGGAGGGGATCGTCCCAGGCCAGGGGGGTATTGTTCTCCTTTGTCCGCTCTCCCATATGGACAAGCTGCTGCAGTATTTTTCTCCCTTCGAGCATAACAGGTACTGCGAAGCCAAGCGGGTCGTACACAGAGTTGACGATGGACAATACTCCTCTCCTTGTGAATGGCTTCTCCGGCAAGGATACCTTAAAGGTGAAGGCATCTGTCTCCAGGTCCCAGAATACCCCGAGTGAGCGTTGAGCCGGCAAGCTGTCGTGGCGTAAATCCAGGTCACGCACGTCCTTTGCTCGGTCTTCGGCCGGGAAGGCTTCCATGACTTCCACAGAGTTAGATACTACTTTGTGAAGTCGAAGGTTAGCTGTGGCTAGGGTGGCTTGTGCACTCTTAACCAGGTCTGTCGCTCCTTGAATAGATGAAAGCGAGGTCAAACCATCATCGACGTAAAAGTTACGGCAAATGAACTTTTTGGCCTCCTCGCCGTACTCCTCCTCGCCGTCAATGGCTGTTCTGCGTAGGCCGTAGGTAGCGACTGCGGGACTAGGTCCATTGCCAAATAGGTGTACATTCATCCGATATTCTATGATGGGCTTTGACGGATCGTTACTCTCGAACCATAGGAAACGAAGGAAGTCTCTATGTGGTGGGTCAACGTAGAATGAATGAAACATTTGCTCGACGTCGCACATCACTGCTATATTCTCCTTGCGAAAGCGCATGAGGACTCCAATGAGGTTGTTCATCAGGTCAGGGCCTGATAAAAGTACTTTGTTCAATGAGATTCCACCATACTCGCAACTGGAATCGAATACGACGCGAATGGTGCGCTTTGTATTGTGATAAGTCGCAAAATGCGGTAAGTACCAGGAACGGCCTGGAGGAGACGGGACTTCTTTACTTGGGATAGCTGAGGCGTGGCCTTTGTCGATTATTTTTCCCATAAACTCCAGATAGTCTGCTTTCATTTCGGGTTTCCTGGCAAATGTCTTGAGAAGCCCTTGTAGGCGCTGCATTGCTTGATCTCGATTGTTTGGCATAGTCTGGCGCTCGTTACGGAACGGTAGGGGCATCTCCCAGTTTCCCTTTGCGTTCTTGTGTATACCCCTATCCAGTATCTCTAGAAACTTGCGGTCCTCGCGGGAGAGACCAGGCTCGTTGTCATCTCGTGTCTTCCTAAATATGTCGTCAGTGGCACGCTCCAAGAGGGGGTCTGTAACCTTGATCTGGTTGGGGCAAGGTACTAGCTCGTAAATTCTGCTTCCGGTGTCAGGTTCTTTCTCCGTAACAGTGGACAGGCTGGTGAGGCGAGTGAGGACGTGTGTGGGACCACTGGCGAAGTCAAGGCACATTTGACCACTGATGGTCCAGCCGAGGGCAAGTCGCTGGGCCCAGGGGGCTCCTTTCGGGCCATTTCTGAACTCCCTGACTTTTAAAAGCTCCGGTGCGTCTCGGCCAAGTAGGAGGTGAATCTTGGCTGTCTCGTTTATGGGAGGTATTTCGTGCGCTATGGCCTTTAGATGTGGGAAACTTCTCGCTATGTCTGGGGTAGGGATTTCGCTCTTGTCTTGTGGGATGGTATCGCACTCGGTGAGGGTCGGCGCGGCGAACTCTGCTCCGCTAAGTGAACGTACTGTAATGCCTGCCACCCTTCGACCATACTTCTCCTCTTTCTCGCCGCTGCACGTGGACAAGAAGTATTTTTCTAAGGGTCCGTCCGCTCCAAGGTCGTCGGCTAGTTCACTAGTGACGAGGGAACTGTTGCTCTGCTCATCAACGATAGCATAGACGCGCTTAGCGAGGTGTGGGTTACGCTGGCTATAGACGTCCACGAGCAGAGTTTTGCTGCAGGACACGCCTCCTGTAGGTCCACAGAGTACGGTACATTTTGGGTTGACTGCTTCATTCTCCGGTTTAGAAGGTGGCCGCTTCTCCTTATGCAACACGGCGCTGTGGCGCTTGTCTCCGCAGATAGCGCACTGTACCGGGGTGTTACACCGGCTCGCGACGTGGTAGGGGCTGAAACAGCGAAAGCATAGGTGGGCTTCTTTAATCCACTCCGTACGTTCTTCCAGGGGTTTCGCTGCGAACGCTTTACACTCCTGAAGATTGTGTCCGTCCCTTTCGTGATACGGGCAATGTTTAGTCTTATTTTCTCTTTTTTCAGGGGCCTCTCTCCTATCCTCTCCGGCGCCGTCCTTTCCAGCTGCGGGCTGAGTCTCCGTTTTAAGCGTTTTCTTTTCTTTGCGTGGTTTAGGTGTTGAAACCTGGGTGGGGCTAGCTGCTTTACCGGCCAGAACGTTTGGATCGTTCTTTATCTTTGATTGCTCCTGGACTATTTTAGAAAATCTGGAGAAGGGGGGATACGCTCCGCCGTTGCTGTTCGAGTAACAGGCTATTTCTTTCTCCCATTTGGCGCGGATAAACCGTGGCAACTTCTCGGTAATTGGCTGCATGGCGTTAGGATAGTTGAGGCACGCAAGTCCGGGAAGATAAGTCACTTGACTTTCGATATCCGCGCAAAGATCTGCGAACAGCTGTAGATTATCGTGTTCTCGCTCACCAAAGGTCGCCGCGTCCCGTAATCGCTCTAACAATGTATTACTAATCACGGCGACGCTCCCGAAACGCCTTTCTAGTTCGTCCCACAACTCCTTTAGTAACGCAACGGGGTCGCGCATTTGCCGCTTCCGGTAGTTATCAACTAGGCGTTGTGGCTTCCCGCTAGTAAAGCTTCTTAAATAGTTTATCTCCTGAGTTGGGGATACATCAGCGTCTAACAGCATAGCTTTGAAGGCGGTTTTCCAGGGATGGAAGAGGGTAGGGTCCCCAGAGAATATGTCAGGCTGGCATTTTGGGAGATTTTGTCTCGCTAGGCCGGCAACTATCTGTTGATTTGCGACTGTAAGCGAATCTATCAGCTGACTTCCGTTGATATCTTTCAAAGGGGTCGAGGATATAAGTGGTTGCCGATTGAAAATGGTATTTTGTGGCACTACACAATCCTCATCTGTTGGTTGCTGCCGAGGCAGATCTGGGTTTTGGACGCGAAGTTCAGGGAGGAGATCTGTTTTCTCTGATTTTCTTTCTTCGGGGGTGGGGCGCAATGGGAGCATTATTTGTTTTGGCGTGCTTAACGGCTCGTGATTTCGCTCGGAACGTGATACCTTTCCCGTGGTTAGGGGGTTGGAATGTACCCACTGGGTAGTCCTCTCCTCTGCTTTGATTTTGGGAACTTCTAACTCTGGTAATTTGAAATCTTTTTCAAGTTCTTCTTCTAGAAGAGCCTCCTCGAAAACTTTAAGTTTAGCGTTCGCTATCGCGGCTTTTTTGTCTGCTCCCAGAATCGTGATCTCCCTTTCGAATTGCGCTATCTCCTGTTGTCGAATTTTCTGCGCTTCTGCTTCGCGTGTCCTGCGTTCAAGTTCTTTTTGCGCTATTAGCCGCGTGTACTGAGCTTCTTCTCTTGCCGCTTTAGCTTCGGCTAGCGCTTGCAATCTAGCGGTAGTGCTGCTAGTTTTTGAGGCTGACGAATGGCGCGAGGAAAGACGAGAACACACAGATCTTGTCTCCAACAATTTGTTGGATTGTCTAGTAATTCTATTCTTTAGGCTGTCTAAAAGTAAGAGGGCTCGGTTAAGGGTCTCGTTCTCTTCACTAAGTTGAGCCTCTTCTAAGTAATCGCCGCGTGAATCTTGCTCGTACAGGCCAATTAACTCCTGCAACAATTTTCCAAACTCCTCCGAGGCGAGCGTAAGGTCACGCGCTACAGTATCAATATGGCTGTCATCACTTAGCCCTTCTACTGATTGCATAACACTAAGGAGCTTTTTACGCGATCTAAGGATTTGCCTCCGTTTAAGTTCTACCGCGCTTTGTAGAGCCTTTTGTGTGGGTTTCCTCTCTCTTTTGCTCCTGGCTCCGCTCTCCTTCGCTCCTTCTACGTTCAGCCATTCTTTTCCTGGGCTCGTCATTCTCTATGGCTCCGGGTTTAAAGTATGATACCGCTTACCTCCATTCGTTGATTTTATCCTCAGACTTTTCACTGTCGCGTACCCAGTGCAGCGGACACGGGATGTTGTGCACTGGAGATCGGGAAGTGTCAACCACAGTATAGAACTCAACAGCACAAGTTGACTCAACAGCGTTTAATTTGAACACCAACTCGTCTGAATTATTGTACACATGCGGTGAAAACTAAAAGGGGAAATTACAATGCACGAGATCAAAAAAAGGGGCTAAGACTAATCACAAAAGAAACAAATTGAAAGCAAAACGAAAGCTACATATAATAGGCCGAAACTTACGTCTGATCCTGTTTAAAGGGCTAAAGAAACTCCAACGTTACGTAACTCCGAAAAAGATAAAACTGCTCTGAAAACCCCAGTGTTGCTCCGAAGATCTCCTAACTCCAACTCCACAAAAACTTAAGGGGCGTTCTCTGATAAGGGTACAATTCACGTGTACAGTTGTAAAACCGGTTAAAAAACACGGGAATGGCTAGTTATATAATTGATTCAAACTGTGAACAATAGTACATGAAGACAGGGGCGTAAAACTCGATAAATGAAACAGAACAGAAACGTATCTTATCCAAGTCAGAACAAAAGCTTAATTACGTAATCAAGTTCTCTTCGATTCAATGTTCATTGTTCATCACAGTGTGTGTGAGAAATTTGTTTGGTTTCGAAAAAGGTTCGATTGTGTCTGTTTTCGTCCAAGGCTGACCTTATTTTATTTGGAGACTAGAAATTCAAACTTGTGCGATTGTCTTCATTTTATCATCGCCATTTTGGTGAAAGGCAAGTACGGTATTCCTTCCACATATTATTGTGAAACTTGTCAAATTTCAATTTTAATTGATACATTCTTGCGAGGCATCAGAGCCTTTGACGGTACCATTTTGGGACCTGACGTACCAACGAATAATTTAAGAATGGTTTCTTTTTTCATCTCTTTCATCAGCAATAAATTGTTATGTGTAATCATAGCGATTGCAGTATGTTGACTGCGCATGGAAAACAAATCTAGGAATAGACTGTGATTAGTGGAGAAATGAAGTCTCTAAATTATCTGAACGCTCATCGTTTGCATACGAATTATAAAGACGCAAAACCAGCAAGCGTAACAAACTTGGGAAATTTTGAAATTTCGCCTAAAGAACAACATAATTCTTAACTTGACAAAGTCTGATGTTCGAACCATCTTTGCTCCCGTGCTCACGTTGCGCTTTCACGAGTAACAATGTTGGCAGCCGGCCGTCACTCGTGATGAATTTGCCATGCCGATGTGCACCAATGATCATATGTTAACCAGAGCACGAAAACAATCTTTTCAGTTGAGATGAAATACTTTTCTACTAGTTCAGGGGTTTGGTTTCCTTGGAATGATTTTCTTCTTGTAATTTGTTACCGTTAAACAGCTTGGAAAGTAATACCACAGTAAGTAAACCGCAAGAATAATATTTACGTTAGTCTTACTTTGAACAACGAACGGTTGGTCACGCAAGGTTTTCGAGGATATGTTGAATGTGTTTTGTAAATTCTCCGTGACCAGCAACCCGATATTTCAGTCAATTTAAAGTGAATCTGCAATAGTAACGTTTTGGACAGTGATTAGCGACACTATCTAGCTTGAGTAGTTTTATACCTTTCAACACGGGCATTGCAAGAGCGGGTCACCCAGACCTGGACATGTAAGCTTACAGTTTTGTATATATTTTGTCAAAACCCTCTCCAGCTGTAGGATATCGAGATAATAAATGTATGTTCCGAGCGCTGAGCTGCAAAAAACAAGCGGACATATTCTAGCTCCCATAAACGGAAATATGAATAAAACTTAAAAATGTGATGATGGCGAAGTCCACGCAAGCGGGACAAACGTCCACGAAATCGACTCGTCGAACCTTCGAATGAACAGTCCACAAGAAGTCTTCGAAATAATCACTGCAATCAAAATATGTCGCAAAGAAGGTTTCAAATGTGGTCGGAAGATTGTGGCTACAGATATTCTATTTGCATGTAAAAGGAAAGTAAAGGCATCCAAGGTCCATGACTATCGGCTATGATCCTCTGTGATGTTCGCAATTTTCAACAGTTCCTGTTCTTCGGTGGGATTTCAACATAATAATCTGGCTTATCGAAACACAAAGTCAACGGAAACCATTTACAACTCTATCGCGGAATTTTAATTACTGAGGGTTTACCTCGGTTGCCTTTCCTGCGGCAACTTTGGAGCCTAGCCGTAAATTTCCCTCAGCAGAAAATCGGCCTACCACGGGAAGACCGAGGGAAAGTCGCGACAGGGTGACGCGGCAATGACGCGGTAAAGGGGTCAATACTTTCAGGCGGTACTGTAATGAATGAAATAAAAAATGTTCCCTAGAGCACAGCCTTGGTTCTTTATTTACAGTAGGTAAAGTACGAGACTAGCTGCCCCTTCCCCTCCCCCCTGCCTGTATGATCCCAAATCACAGAGTAGGAGGGGGTGGGGGGAGGATATCAGATGCAAACATCTTGGTAAAAAATTTAATGGCCTAAATGAATACCCTTGCTACCTGGCTGGTATTTGAGGATGTTGCGTCCATTATTTTGTTTCTTGTTGTTTGTAAATTAATCACTTTTACCATGACTTTGATTGTTCTCAATATTATTCTAATAATGACTGTCATAAACACTTTTTTTCCATAGCTCTTAAGAGTGACTGTACTGGTAAGTACTGAATTAGAACAAAGTCTGCAATGGGAGCAGTGTGTCATGTCGAGGTGGTCATAGGGTTAACCTTGCTTAGCCAGATCAAAGCGTATGATTTGCTGCACTGTACAGCGTATGGTGAAGCAAATTATATATGTTATGATGACAACATTATTACTGTCAATTTTGCACCATGATTGGAAGCATTTTTTGATTTGCAGGGCTGAGAAATGTAAAGTGATGTATGTTGCAGTTAAATTTTTCATTTCAATTAATTTTTTTTTCTAACTAGTTAATTTTTTTTAACTAGGTAATTTTTTTTTAAACTAGGTAATTTTTTTTAACTAGGTTTTTTTTAATTAATCAACTGTCTAAAAAAGGGATTTTCCTTTTTTAGGGGTGTAGTTAAAAAACAGGGGCTTGGTTTTTTTGGGGGTATGAAAAAAGAACGAAACTCTCCTCTTCTCCGGTCTACTTATCCTACTCGTCCCTCATCTTCCCCCATTGCCCCTATCCTACCCCACCCTTTCTTCACGGATCTATCCCCCCTTACCTTCTAGTTACCTGACCACCCTTGGATATCCCTTATGCCCACCCCCTTCTACAGCACTTCTCACAGACAATTCATACTTGTCAAGACTTTTCCTTTTACTCACTCGAACTGGAACTTGAACCCCTATCTCTGGATCTGCTGTCCACTCTCTTATCCACTTGACCACACAAGCAACTCAAGCAAACCTCTCATCATAATTTATAATTAAATATTTTATTATTCATCCCAGGCCACTCTCGGTCCAAACTTTGATTTATTCACATTTGGACACCAGAGCCATGCACATGTTGTAAATATTGTAGCACTGATAAAATGGAGGAGTCACGCCAATGCAGTAGTGTAAATGAAATCGATTTCTACATGGAGAAATACAGGAATTGAAAAGATTTGCAAATAAATTGTTATTCAAAAGATGATTTTTACAGGAAGGCCAAACGTTTCTTGAAAGAAAAACAGAGAAGAAACTCGGCTTGTCAGGAAACGAAGATCGATCTGAGCAGAAACAATAGACCGTACCCCTTATGACGTAACGCATCACAATTCTTTTGTTGAGTGACTACTGAAACATTGCATTCTGGTATTTATAGCAGTCACTGAACAAAAGAATTTTGATGAGTTACGTCATAAGGGGTAAGGCCTATTAACAAACTGGGAACATCAGATGGTAACTTAAAATAAATGGGCTTACAGCAACTGCAAACATCAAGAAAGTAGCTCTAAAATGGGAACTGTTTCAAATCTTGTCCCAACTACATAGTCGAATTTCTTACAGAGGACACAAGTGTGAAAAAGTGGCTTCAAGAAATTACGCAGAAATCAGCCAGCAAGTTGTTAACACAAGTGTTAAAATGTGCTTATTCCATGCTTAGAAAGTGCCCACCAACCAATGGTAAAAGGTCACCATTATACCCAACAGTAGTTGCTTTAATTTAGGAAAAGTAACTAATATTAAAAAAAACATTCTGCCCGAGTAGTGACAAAGTTTGGAAAACCCCAATCACTTATTTCTCCCACTAGGTTGGATCTGTAGCATGTAAAAAGGCCATTTTGCAAAATGAGTAAACAAATTTTCTTTCAAGGTAAATTGAAGTTTATTCATATTGTAACAGTACCAAATAATAATACCATTGTAACGTTATTGTAATGTAGTTATTTTCCGGTAGTATACTGCTCGTGTTAATTGAAAATCTGAGAGAAAAATATTTTATCAATCTTGTATTAAACAAGGTATATTTCCAAAGGAATCATAAAAAAATATCACTGTTTTTTCATTTCAAAAAGTAGTCCTACTATGTGAAAAACAAAAAAAAGGGTTTAGCTCTAAAGGAAGGACTAACAATCAAAATGCCGGCCAGCTTTCAAATTTCTTCACAGTGGTCAATTTCCCATATCAACCTCACTTGATAAACCCTTTCTTTTACTTCACTTTCCCACCGACACAGCACCACAGCTTCTTTACAATCTAACCCCTTTATCCTACAAGTGAAAGAATGCTTTACTTCCAATAACCAGGGACCAATATTCTTAACCCAATGACCAAGACAACGGTTGTTTTAGACTAAACACTTCAGATAATTGATTACTCCAATCACTACAATACATGCCAATCCCATGCATGGAATGCAGTGTCTCGCACTTGTACACTGACTGCAGACTAATCCTAACTCAGTTATTGAAAGCTAACTATTTTAAAATGGTTGCTTAGACTTAAATACTGCTTATCAGCGCTAATCAAATGGGTGCTTAGACTTAAATACTGTTTAATATCAGCAATATTTAAAGACATTCTGCAGTTGTCATACGCCTCCTGGTATGCTACATTGTAACTGTTTCAAATAAAATGGTGCATAACCCTAATCACTAAATTGAAAGCTTAACCCTAATTCCTAAAATGAAGGCAGTCTCCCTAACTTTACACGAAAGTTAATCATTCAAAATAAGTGCTCAGTAACCCAAATCACTCAGCTGAGCATTTGACCTTAATCACTAAAATTTGTTGGCCTTTAATAGCACCAGAGAAAAAAGGTTTACCCAGTTTTTGAAAATTTAACCTAGTTAAAAAAATATTACCTAGTTAAAAATAAAATCACCTAGTTAGAAAAAACTAACTAGTTGGAAATAAAATCACCTAGTTTAAAAAAAACTAACTAGTTGAAAATAAAAATTAACTGAAAACAAAAATTAACTGCAACATATACATGTAGGGTCAGAAATTATTTTGAGAAGCACACGCTTTGCTGGCTTGCATGTTTAAATCAAGTAAACAGCATAATAACAGTTACTATTTTGATGCTGTAGCAACGTTTAAGTTTTGGCCATACTTGACCAACTTGAAGAAGTAGAAGTTTTTGTGCAACACCCTAAAATCTCCTTACCATTCCTGATTTTTGAGCATGACCTACATGCAGGGATGTCATCTGGTTGAAGGTTATATCAAGGCAGTAAGTTCTCACTCTGAGCATCAAAGGGACCTGGTAACAAGATTGTTCTCAGTGTCTTGCAACACCCAGCATTCTTCAAGATGGTAAATATGGGGAAAGAGAAGGCATGCCCAGCAGTACTCAAAATAATGCTTTTATTTCATTTCCTGTATCAATAAATAGTAGTGATAATTCTGTAGACAGACATATTCAATTAATTTTTTTGTCAACACGTCGTCGCAGTGACTTTTAAAATTGTGTAGAGAATAATATTAGAATTTGTAATTTTCTCAGTCACTTTGATCGATGGCCAAAATTCAGCCGGCAATCACTCTTTTCTCAAGCGGTGATTTTCACCTGCAGCCGGCGCTTAGTGACATCACTGTACACTAGCTGGTATATAATGGGTAAGCAGAATCAATACAGTTACAAGACTTATTACAGCTGTACATACAGTTTATGCCACTGTGCGAATAACTTTATGTTTTATTCTGTTTCATTCTTTATCTAACAGAATCCCAGTAATGTTCGCATCATGCAATGGGAAAACCTTGACTTTGATGTTGGTATGTAATTCTAGTTTTACTTATTAGGGCTACATTTTTGTATTTTAGCTATCGTCTTTATAATGGAGAGAAAAAACCAGCACGAACCAAACAATATAATGTCTGCAATCGTGCCTGTACATGTAGATCAACAAAAAAGACATGTCGAATCAAGTTGACTGGTTAATAATAATTATTGTTAGTGGTTGAGTTGCAAGGATCCACTAATATTCTTATGAAAAATGCCAACCAAAAATTAAGTTATGAGAATAAATGTATAATAATTATAATAATTGGGTTTGGAACATTTGTGATGTAAGTAGAACTACATTAACTACATGTAACATGTGCAAGCATTCATTGAATGATTGTAAAAAGAAAGTGATTTATTGTTTTCATAATTATGGGGTTGAAAACTAGCACTTCACATTACACTTAAATCAGTTAAGGCTGTTCAAATATAAGTGCTACACGGCCAACGTTTGCAAAAACGTAATCCTTCCTCGCACTTGTACATGTTCATTGCCGTGACATTACGGTTCCCACGGCCTGCTCCCATCTGACATTGTAGCTCAGTCGGTAGAGCAGCGGTGATTTAATCCAAAGGTCGTGGGTTCAATTCCCACCCTGGTCAGAGTTTTTCTCTGTCCTTGTGTGGGCTCATTTCCATTAGTAGGGCTAATGCTCACATGGTTCATATGGGGTTGAAAACTAGCACTTCACATTACCCTCTAATCAGTTATGTCTGTTCAAATATAAGTGCTACACGGCCAACGTTTGCAAAAACGTAACCCTTCCTTGTATTGTTATGAATGTTGAGCTCAAGCTTTATTCAAAATAATGTATCTCTATTCCCTTGACAAAATCAATACCTGTTTACAGTTATCAGTGCAAGACATCAAGCATTCTCAATTCAAGCAGATCTTTGCTAATACCTCTCCTTGAGAAAGCTGGCATGATCATCTTTGGCAGCTCAGCCCAAGAGTGAGCTACTGGGGGTTTTCTTTCTTTGGGATTTGAACATCACATGCTGTGGCTATGCAGTCCAATGCATGAGTGACAGTCCCTGCTTCATCTGGCACAGATGCAAAGGGAGGCGTGTGTGTAAGTGACTGCTGTGGTGCTGTGGTGCTCTTCTGGTGGGCTCGTTTCTCTGTTGCATGCTGGCCATGTCTCACATCGGTGTTTTAGGGATGCCTGGCGACAGGCAATTCAGTTCTTGGTCTGTTCTTCCCAGCTGTCTGAAGGGATGCAGCAGGGTTTCAGATCTCACTTGCCGGCGTCCTTGAAGTAGAGGGAAGGAAAACAAACTCACCTGGCACCAGAGGCCAGTTGTCTGTACAGGATGTCCTTTGGCACCCTGCCATCCTCCATGGGCCACACATTGAAAGACTGATGCTGAGTCAGCAGGGAGTACATGCTGGGGATTTGGCTGCAGGATCTCGCTGTGTGGGAAACAATCTTGTCGGGTGATTCCAAGGATACACTAGAGGCACCACATATGGAAGGGGTTGCGCCAGCACCGTTGCCTCATGTAGGTGCTCCACATCTCACTGCTATAAAGGACGGTGTTGAGAGTGCCGTCCTGGTAGGCACAGAACTTGTTGATCACTGTCAGCACTTTATTCTCCCATACCAGCCTGCTTCGTCAGTCTGCCTTTTCCAGCCTTCTGTCAAGCTAGGGGTCAAGTGAGAACTTGTATGTTGCTAATTATCAGCCCTGGGTGGGTAAAGTTATGATACTAGTGATCTTGATGAGGGGCAGAGCTGACATCCCACATGTAATTATTGTATGCTTGGTCTTCTTTTGGCCTATAGTGAGCCCAAAGTGCTTGCAGGCATCAGTGAAGTGGTCACCCAGTCTCTGTAGGGCATCTTCATTGTGGGTTGAGTGTTGCATCATCAGCAAAAAGCTTCTCTGTGATAACACAAATGTCATCTTGGTCCTAAAAGCATAGTTGATCCAGGTTGAACAATCTCCTGTCAGACCTGGTGTGGAGGTAGATGTGGTCTGTGGATGAGAGGGAGAGGATCCCATAAAGTGTCAGCACCAGCACACAACCCTGCGTCACATCGCTTTTGATGAGGAAGGGGTCTGAGGAGGATGCAGAGTTTTGGGGGGCATCTGATCTTCCTGAGGATTTCAAAATGTCTCTTCCTGCTGATCAAATCAAAAGCCTTGGTGAGATCTTTGAACATCATGTGTGGTGGCTAGCCCTGCTCTTTGCTCTTCTCCTGGGATTGTGGAGGGAGAAGATCATGTCGGTTGTTGACCTACATTGTACCTGCCCTGATGTCACACTGGGATTGTACACATGCTCTGCCAGAAGCTATGGTCTGTTGTGGAGGACATGAGCGTACTTTTTGACAACGATGCACGAGAGTAACATCCATCTGTAGTATCTACAGTTGTTGCGGTTGCCCTAATTTTTGTACAGTGTGGTGGCATCATGCATTTCTTGCAGGTCTTCACCTTCCTCTCAGCATCTCAGAGAGAGGAACTTGTGCAGAGCCTGAAGTAAAGCAGTTTTCCATGCTTTGATGGCTTCAGGTGGGATGTTATTGCTGCCTGGTGCTTTGTCATTTGGGAGGGAGTTGATGGCTTTGATGTCATGACAAACAGTTTTCTACACAATGTATGCTGCCGAGGACAGCGTCAGAGTCTGGCATTTTGCAGGAGTACAGCTCAGAGTAGTGCTCCACCCATCTGGCCATTTATTTCTCTCATTCTGTTATCTTCTTCCCTGTCCACAGTAGTACATTGTATGCAGGGTATCCGACCAGAACTCTTGCCCAATGCAACAATGGAGGCATGTGCTACTCCAGTTGAGGAGCAAAGCCCAGTCCAGGCCGAGGAGATCAGGGAGAGTCACTCAACCCCCCGAAAGACTAAAAGATTATGTCACTATGTAGCTGTGACAGTGACTTTGTAGTGACTGCAGTTACTGATTAATGTTGTGTTTTTACTAGTTTTCAATATATCTTAGAGGACATTGTTCACACTTATTGTTGTACTAGGGTAGCAGGTTTCAAAATGGAAAAAAGAGGGAGAATCTTGTGCTTGTATGTACATCAGGGATCTCTCCAGTGTGGGAACCCAGTGGCCGAGGGGCATAGGAGAGAGGGAGCGAAAAACAGTGTGGACTAGAGGAGACTCTAGAGAGTAGAGCTTTAGTTGCCTTGTGATCCACAAGGATATTACAGAAAGAGTGGTGCAACTGCAGTTCTTTAACCCTGAATCATTAACTTTATTAATATACACATGTAGAACAACAATTGAATGCAAATTTTAAAATTATTTAAAAAACAGTCATTATTAATTGGCCAAGCTCCAAGTGACATTTGTATGAACAAGTGCATAATTATGTATGATACATTATTTTGTTATTTAAAAGGAATTGCAAGTCTCAAGTTTCCATTATCAAGCCAGCCTGATTTGGGAAACTGGAAGATTGAGGCATTGTACAAGGTAAACACTTTTTTTTCTGGATAGCTTACCCTTAATTCTGTTCTTGTGCATTTGGGTTGCAAAGTTAAAGTGCCCAAGAAGAATTGCTGGTGTGGTAACATTTCCTTAAAAGACTAAATTTCTCTGCAAGGGTTCTTTAAACATGCTGTCGAAACCACAATTAATGCACCAAAATTAAAATGCCAGAAACTTGAGCTGTTGGGTCAATGAAGAAATCTTAGTAAACTGTGGCATTTAAATTTGCAATGTTTCAGGGTCCATTAATTAAGCCTTTGATGATGAAGTGATGAAGTAGTGTCTTGTGTTCTGGCGTTGGGGTACTAATTGGGGACACTGCAAATTGAAATGAACTCAAATTAATGCAAATCAAATCAAACCTTTGATTCTATTCACTCAATAAGTAGTAGAGAGTATAATCTTATTTCCAAGCTGAAGGCTACCATCAAAGTAATGTAACAAGTAGCAATGGTGGATTGACAATTTGTTTTCAAAAGGAAAGCCTTGAAAAAATGAAAGTCATTTTTTTCCTCAATATTGAGGAAAATTTGACAGGCTGATTGAAACAAAAGGACCTCTCAAATACCAGAGCTTCTTTCTAGGAAGATCAGAGAGATCGCAGACATGAAAATTTTAAGTGGTGCAATGAAAATTTATCATTGCTGACACATGATCGAAGATTTGATGTTGGGCTAATGAAAGAAGTAGCAATTAAGACAGAAACACACAAAAATATATTTGTGTAGGCAGCCAGAGAAAATTGTCAACCACCGTTGTGGGCCCTGGTGGTAGTAGAGGTGTACTGGCAATTCCTTTTTAAAAGTGCCATTATTTTTTTCATTTTTAGGATCAAACCAAGACTGAAGGATTCAAAGTGGATAAATACGGTAAATATAATATGCAAGGACAGGAATCCACAATTTAGCAGTTGTCAGTTGTATTAGATTTTGACACTGTCTAATAATTTTTTAAAATTGTCTTCTTAGTCAACTGCAAACTTTCCCAGCAACTGAGAAAAATTTTGTAAAATTAATGTCTATAGTCAATTCTCTCTCTTTGATCTCTCAAGTGGTCTGCCCTTGGGCAGATTTTGCACATGTAAACCATTTCAAGCACTGATCTCTATCCTGCACTGTCCTCTTTGCATGTTTACTGGAAGGATGTCCTTTGCTCGATATCATCCAGCAACATTGCTTCTTTCTTCCTTTTGCTATTTTCTCTCAATTAATCTCCTTGATAAAAATTGACATAAGTTTTGATGCATCGAAAATAATTTGATGAACGTATTAGTGCTCAGCCAAACAAACATGTGCAAAAAACAGACAAAGTGAAAGGTACATGTACACTGTATAGGAAAAAACTCTTCAGAAAAAATGGCTCACTACAAATCTCCATTGTTTTGATTTAAATCTGTTCTGGTTGTTTGAGGTGATTATACTTGTAAATTACCATATCTCATTCCTATTGATGCATGTACATGTATTAGAGCAGTTTTCAAATGAATGTCGAAAGTAATTTCGCGATTGCAATTGCTGTGCTTGGTGATTGGTTTAAAACTCTTGTGCCAGTTTATCAACACATGACACTTGCATGAATTGTGTGATTTTTTTCCACGCTTTGAGCAAGTTACATGATTGTAATTGCTACAAATTCAGATTGGTTCATTACTCAGTTTACACCTGCTATGATTGGTCAAAGTAATTACTTTGACATTAGTTTTATGACATTCAATAGGCTATATTCATATTCTGACAGTTGCACTGGAAACAAGCACGAAGGAGAGGCTGATGCGAGGGAATCTTTTCAGATGCAAATTATCCCCCCCCACCACCCCGTGAGCCTTCATCGTATGTTCGTTACAGTCCAACCGTGAAAATATGAATAAGGTCTATTGAAAACCACTCTGTTTTCAAGTTTTATACCTCAGTGATTGTTTTCATGAATTTGAATGTTTGGATTAGTCCAAATACATTAAAAAATGAAAATAAATTAACACCCTTTATTTTTCACAAAGTGCTTCCAAAATTTGAAGTCACAATCACACCACCACCATTTGTTGCAAGGAGAGGAAACAACAATATAACAGCTACCATTTGTGCCCAGTAAGTAAAAGCTGTTAATTTGGGATGCAATGCAAGGGAATTAAATTGGAGATCAAGGGTTAACCCGTACGAAAATTTGTGGCCTGAGTGAGCGAGATTCGGGCCCGATTCGGGCCATAAAGCTGTTTTTAAGGCAAGAACTGAGCGAGACAAAGCGAGACAACCATTTTGTCTCGCTTGTGCGACTGAGCCAGACATTAGTTTGGTTTGATTATCGCCGATAGTGTGGCGTGAGTGAGCGAGAAAAAGTGAAACCCCAGTTTATTCATTTACGCCGCTGTAACGAGACATTTGTCATGCTGTATTATCGGTGAAACTCAGGCTGCTCACTTGTTATTCGATACATAAGTGCTCCCTACTTGTTATTCGATAAGAAAAGATTAGTAGAAATAGATCAGGGAGTACGCACAAATGCAAATCAGTTACTTAAAAACTGTGGCTGTCGTTCTAATGTATTATATTATTTGCTGCATTTCTGTACGTGTAGTCCGTCCCCGGGTAAAAGGTGAGCAAACCATTTTTTACCGCTCTGAATTTTGAGCTAAAATACGTATATGGCTGGATATTTTTTCCAAGTGATACATTTAGCGTGATACCCACCCGCATCCGGAGAGGTAAGTTCAAATAGCTTAGCACGTTCAGGAGAAGCAATCTACATGTAGCTACCTCAAGACAGCATTATCCTGCTTGCCCAAAACGGAGGATAATTTTTTAATGATAGGAATTGCTTGTCGCTGGACGGAAAACCTTTAAGAGGGAAGAGCAATGTTTGAGTTTTGGCTATCGATAATTAAATATTTGTAACCGCTTTTGGCGCGCGTTTCAGTTTAACGTAACTGTGCATTTCACCAAACATCTGAATCTCTACACAGATGCAGAGCTTTTTCTTCCCATTTAGGACAGTAATCAACCAGATCAAAACAGCATTTATTTGCTCTAATTAATATTGCTGGAAACAATTTTCTCTTTTATGAAATAGATTTTAAACAATGTATGAAGATTTAAAATAAATGAGAAACTAGAAACGACCTCGCTATCTGATCACATATCACTGTGGAAACCTGGCTACTAACATGCCTACCTTATTATGGACACTTTGAATGACTTCAGTCGCATTTTGTTCTATGCTAAAAGCTGGTACATTCTTTTTATTTAAGTTACCTTAAACTGAAACATGTTTCTGTCTTACATGACTGTCTACGCAATGATGACAAGGGTCATGTTTGCTGTAGTTGGTCTCGGTCGAGGATCGTTCGCTTACTTATTAGCACGGAAACTAAAGATAGTATCTTTTGAATAAGGATAAACTCAGTCTGTTAACCCTTTGGTTGTAACCACTAAAAATGTGATACAAGAATTATTTTGTAGATACACATTTGTTATTTTGCTTCCAGTATCAAAACAAGTCCACAATGTCGCCGTAAGTCACGCAAACAAAAAACAGTGGTACTGTCTATGGGGGTGGGGGGAGTGGCAGGCAGGGGATTTTCTAGTTTATAATTTATAATGGCACTATTAAAGTAGGCATAGTTTCAATTATGGCCTGTTTTGTTTCTGTTTATACTGATTTCAATGTTTCTTATAAATAATGCGTCAAAGTACCAGGATAGCGCGATGTACCCTCACCCCCTGACAGATGATACTTCATATCCTCATTGTAATAAGCTGAGAAATAAGCTTGTGACTCAGATAAATACGGAGAAACTTACAGAAAATCACTTATGTCTTACATGTAAAACTATTCAGTCCCCTATCAGGCATCATAATAAAATTGACCATCTACGGGCATCCGTTTACTGTTTGCGTGACTTACGGCTAAATTGTGGACTTGTTTTGAAACTGGAAGATGTGTGCTGACAGAAGAAAAATGCGTGTATCACATTTTTAGTGGTTACAACCAAAACATGGACTCTTGCTATAACCAAAGGGTTAACAGACAGAGTTTCTCGTTCTCCGAAAGACCCTATCTTTAGTTTCCGTGCCAATAAATGCCACTTTTTTTCTGTCGCGCAAGGTCGCACAACATTCAAGCTTCTCATGGCGTTGTGTCTGTTTAAACTTAATCGTGTGAGGAAACAACATACAGCGCCCAAATGTCTGAGTAGCGGTAAGTTTTCCCGGGTTTCTTTCCCGTAATTACCGCTATTAACAAAGGGTCTTAGTTTTCGTACGAAAACTAAGAGCGGGGTTGTAGTTTTCGTACTACGAAAGCTAAGACCAGGTCTTAGGTCTTAGTTTTAGTAACATAAACTAACGTCACGCCCATAAAAATGTATTGTTCATTAGCGTGATTTTTTTGTTTTATGGACCTGAATCTCGCCCGTTTATCGCTCAGAATATCGTCCAAATGTCAGAGTAGTACAAATGTCCCGCTCCATTCTCGTTCATTTATCGTTCAATTTTTATCGCTCCTGTCAGGCTGATTATCGTCAGGCTCTGTATCGCTCATCAGCGAGACTTTTTATGGCCCGAATCTCGCCCGCGTCTCGTCCAGAATTTTCGTACGGGAACGATTAGTGGTGACATTTTGACTGTGGTAGCCATTACTTACACCGATAATGATAATTTATACTGTAAACACTTGCAGATAAGCTGCACTGTGAATTTAGCAGCTCAAATTTTGGTAAAAAATCCAAAGTTGAGTCTTTAGAAGTCCGATTATCACACTTCTTCATCCACTGTTCATCAAACGTACAGTTATCTCACTAATATAACATTGAAATGAAAAATACTTCTAAGTCTTACCCACAATTTTAGCACTTTAATTAATATAATGAACATTGTTCATTTCTACTAACTTTGACATTATGGTTGATCATTTTCTGGTACTTGTTAATAGGAATTTCTTCATTCGGCCCAGTTTTTCCATAGATTTTTGCATTACAACAAGAATGTGAGTGGAACATTTGTAGCTTATTAACTAAGGCATTAGATCGGACGCAAAGATGGAAAACTGGACACTGGGAGCAGCCTTTTTCAAATGTTCCCGCAGATATATAAGCTGCACCCCTCATTTCTAGTGACAAATTTTGGGGAAAAGGTGTGGCTTATCTGCGGGTGTTTACGGTACACATGAAAATTATCCATTCTGATTGGCTAAGAGATATGCAGTTTGCAAGTAACACAGTCACTGGGCCTGTTGCCCATTAAAACTAAAAGGAGGCTTGTAAAAATGTCAATTTTGTGTAAAATGGATTTGACAGACCAATGCGACTCCTGCTGTGTGTCCATGGTGTTCTAGCAGCCTTCACAGTTTTGCTTTGACAAGCATATCTTTAATTGATTTTCCTTTTCTGTAAGAGTTCAAGGAAGAGTCCTTGATTATTCTCTCTGAGATTAGGCTGGTTTTGAATTAAATGTCATTTGTCCAATGGCATGTTCTTTAAGCCTTTCAAAGCTGGTTGAAATTGTGTGACTAAAGGTAGAATTTTCTTGTGTACTTGCTCGTTCGATATCAAGGCATTGTGGCGTATTTGGCCATGCGAAAACTGGGTTCCATGCATTGTAACAAACATTCTATACTTATCGGTTGGAGAAAGATGGCGGCTGCGAACATGTTCCTCCTTCCAATCAGTTTTGAAGTTTCTACCAAATATGTTTAACAGAAAAATAAATACTAACAACAAAGAGATGTGACGTTGCATGTTTATTTTTTTATCGTTTTGCGGTGACTACGTCAGAATATTATTACCTGTCACTTTCTTCGTTGCAAATCAAATTGTTCCGCAAAACTTATATTAGTCAAACAAAAATAGTCTTACTTGCCCTCAGATCTATTAAGTTTTGTTTGCCCTGGGCAATCGGGCAAGCATTAGCATCAAACAATGCAGGTACATGTAAAACCGAAAAACCAAACTATATAAAGGCCAATGCTCCCCTCAATTTAGTCTTTGTAAACCTGTGGAATGTGACCTGTGTTTTAGACCCACCGTTGTAACAATCATGTTGGTCATTGGAAGAACATACTATTAGATTATTCCACAAAGAGGAATTCCCCTTTTGTATTGTAGGTACACATATGGTCAGCCCGTAAAAGGAAAGGTGTCAGTTATCTTTGCATCAAAGTCAAGGCATAATAATCGGATAAAATGTCAAACAACAGTGAAAGACAAGGTAACATTTAAACTAAAATGTACAATGTAACTAATTACAATGTAGAATAACATTAAAAATGAGAATTGTAAAATCAACCTCATGTATGCACATTACATAGATTCAAAGTTGTCACTTTCAGAGGTTTTTACGTTCAAGATGAAAAAAAAAATTAAAGGTTCCAAATTGTAGACAGGTAGGTCGGCAGAACTTTCTTGATTTTGCTGCTCATGGGTTGAAAAAGTAGAATGAGATTTTTAAGGCAATCCCTAATCACTGGTCGGAGCTTGGGCAGGGGTGCTGAAATAGTGCAGAACTTGTGTTCCAACCAGACTGTGTCTGGAAAATGACAGGCTGGCAGAGAAATAATTTGGCACGTAATCTTAAGAAGCAACATGCAAAGCAAAATAAGATGAAGTATCAATGTGACAAAATTAGTCATGGACCTCACATTATTATTACTTGTACATGTATAGATGTGCCTTAAAACCATGTTTTTTGCAATAGACTTGCCTGTACCTCAATACCTTCAAGTTAAATTGCCTAAATTACATGCATTCCAGCACTTTCTCAAGTTTCTCGTGTCTTAATGTCTGTTCCTTATGTTTTGTGTTAAATGTGGTAGCTGCTAGATATCAGTGAACAAACATTGACTCTGATTGGCGTAAATGGGGGAGCAGTGCCTTGCGTTAGTTTAGCCTGTGCAACTTTCGGTGATTGGGTGACAAAAGAACCTCACCTATCTCCCCAGCACTACATGTACGAGCTGAATGCAAAACAGCACATGGTGGGTTAGACAAGAGTATCGGTTAGCAGGCGATGTATTCAAAAGGCAATGCAGCCAATAAGCTTGGGGAAAGTCACTGCACAGACTTAACCACACCGCACAGGAGTGACCCAAGTTTATTTGAGTGCAATTGTAACAATTAGGCCCCAACCTCAACTCCAAAGGGAGTGAGGGACGGAAGGAGGGAAAAAACGTAAACCACGAGAATGTATGGAGTGCTAACTTTGCTAAACAACAGAACATAAAGTGGCCTCTAAATAGTTTTTTTCACTTTTTTAGCTAGACAAACGTCTGTTGGCATAGCCAGTTGGAAGAGCTGTTCTACAAATGAACTTAGTGTTCCACATGGCAACTCTTAGCCACGAATAGTGCTTTGAAAAAAGCGCCAATGCTGTGGATTGTACTAACCTGCTAGTGACAACAAAGCCGTAAAGTTCAGAGCTAGAATACAATAAATCCTTAGTGCTTGCTGACCCTGGAAACTGGACTGCGCAATTGCTTTATTGAAAATAGAGCTACCTTGAAAGGGTTACAGATATAATAGCGTCATGATCCATTCACTACGTTTTGGTTACGTGATTGTAAAATTATTGCCCTAGATGTATTTGTTTTTATTGCAAGTACCTGGATCCTGTCATTTTAAAACTTTGACATAACAAGTTACAGCAGTTATCACTTGATAAAGATTCAGTGATGGAATTGAATGCTCATTTTCCTGAAAAACTCTTAATCCTGAACATTGTAACGTGCTCAGAACTATGTGTATTGTGGGCAACCTTAATTAATTTGATTTGATCTTACCCAAAGGCTATACTTGCGTGGCCGTTTTTATGATTAAACTTACTTAATGGTTGTTATTTTATTCATTTTTTTTGCTTAGATCAATGGCTGCAAAGACATCTCCACCAATCCAGGCCTCCTATGCCTTTCTACAAGAGAATTTACGCACAGTTACATGCATTATAAGCCCAAAATTACCATTAAGGCTACAGTGAAAGAGACAGCAACCAATATCTCCCTAAATGCCACTGAAACAGAAACAGAGGTTGTTCGTGAAACTACCAAATTGGAGTTTCTTTCCTCAACTCCCACAAGCTTTAAACGAGGCATGCCATTTACTGGACAGGTACACTGTACATGTAACTTTGTCATGCTGAATGATACTGCGGAAAGCTAATATTATATTGATCCTTTGTACAAAAGTAATGTAAACTCAAACACAAGAACTGGGGATTTCATATTCACGCTCAAACCAGTTTCAACTGTTTCACTTAATGGCAAATGTTATGATACCAAATGAAACATCATTCAATAATAATAATTGCTTAACAAGATGACAATATTATTGATCCATCAGCCCACATTTTTTGTTCCTGAGAGGTTATTAGTAGGCTAATCATACCATAACATTGCCTTATGTGTTCAACAGACTGGTAGAGTTAATCCTTTATTACGAGATTCCCTCCAAATTGTGTGCTCTGGTACCTGCAGAAGGAACTCAAAAATCCCTTCTCAGGAAACTTGAAGCATGAACCAGTATGAAGCATGAGACAGAAGCATGAAGAAGCAAGATGTGTAAATCACCAGTTCAAAGAGGACATGGGTCAGGTTTACCCTAACATGAGAGAAGTATTAGACAAGAATAAAGAAAATGAGCACCCAAAGTACATGCCTCTTGACAACAAAAATGCGGAAAGAAGGATGTTTGATAATATCGAGGATGCGAGTAGTTTTTGGATGCAGCTCTGGAAAAGTCAAGAGACGGGGAAACAAGGAAATAAGATCTTTAATCTATAGCCAAATTCCTCCTCCATCAGAGAAGGCCTGGGAGCTAGACGCCATGGAAGCTGCAAAGGTACAAGCAAGGAAAAAGAACTGGAGTGCCCCGGGCCCAAATAAGCTGTCCAATTTCTGGTGGAAAAAGGCAAAAGTGCTTCATAAAGGCATGGCTATGTTGTTTCAAACCGTCGCGAATACCAACGTAGATTATCCAGCCTGGTTCTCCAAAGGCA
>OX421448.1:54618721-54626221 GCA_949126865.1 Montipora capitata
ACTGGCGTACTAGTAGAAAGAATTTTCAGTTTTTGTTGCATTTAATTAAACAGGAGATGTTACTTGTACATGTAGAGACTAATAGCTAATGAAAAAATGTCATAATACAAACCAACTGACCATTGTCATGTACAAAAAATAATTTTGTGCTCCGGCCATCCCCATCATGGTAAAGTGAAAGAAGAATAATTATTCTGAAGTCTCTCAAACAATCCTGTGTTGTTTGAAAAGCTTTTTGCCAGGTTAATCTGGGAAAGAATACAACTTAAAGGTCTGGACTGGAAAAGGATTATGATAATAAGGATTTACCACTTGTTTTTCAGGTTGGATTGACTGCCAAAGTGATGTTTGAATTCACAGCCAACACAAGAACAGAAAATATCACTTTCCATTACCAAGTAAGAGCCAGGAAAACTTATGGTATTTTTGATTTATCATCTGTTGTGTGTGTGGGAGGATGGGGGGGAGGGGGGGCTTACTGGAATATGCCAGAATGAGGAGGAATGACACCAGAATAAAGCAAAATAAACCAGGAGAACACCAGAGTGGAGCTGATTTGCATGGACCCAGAATGACAGAGACAAATTGGAATTTTTTTGTTGCTCTAGACTTTGAGTGAATGAGAATGCAGAGTAGGGAGACTGACAAAAAAAAAACAGTTTATGTTAAAAGGGAAGCAATGAGGCTTGGAATGAGTCTCAATATTCTCACAACTTGTAAAGCGGTCCACTCACTTTTTGTTCTGCTGAAAGGAAAGACGAAATATTCGTCAAGGATTTGTAATCAGGGATCAGTCTTTTTTCTGGGCTTCTGACTCTTCTTTCTTCAAGCAAGAAACACTGCATATGGCTTAGAAGGCATTATTGCCAGCAATCGCAAAGGGAATAATCTCTATCATGTGTGGGTCGTGAGAAAACTAAACCCCAAACAGTAACAGTAATTAGTTTGTGGTTCACTGAACTTTATTGTGATTGGTTAATACACAACTGACCTGTCAGAATGAATGAAAGTGTTCACCGTTTTTTTTAAAACTCTCTTGCTATTATGGTTCGCAATAACATATATTAGTTCCACAGCAACAGTAACAAATTATTCATGTAGTGATGGATGTACCTGTCAAATGTTTCTCCCAACTAAAAGGCTTGATTTACCAAAGCACTCAAAATGTTACAAAAAAGACACATGCAATTCCCTCGCTGAATTATATGACGCAAACAAAAGCTGATAGAAATGGAAACAATGGAAAATTAGTTGGCCATTCTGGTGTCATTCCGCCTCGTTCTGGCACATTCCTGTTTATTCCTGTATAATTATTCTGTTCCATGATGTTCCGTTCCTGTGTTTAGTTGCACCCATGTTGGGGGAAGTTCAGGTGTATGACATGTGTACCCCATGTAACCTGCAAAGCAGGCGTATTTTGTCTTGGTAAGAACTAATGGCCGACATCTTGGATAATAGCAAGACTAACAGAGGCCTGAGGCCATTCAAAAAAATGCACTCAGTGAGAGGAGGACAGTATGAAATGGCGGAAGGGGAAGGGGAGAGAAATATGCCTGCACGCACTAACTGTTTGCCTCTCCGCCCCTTTCCCCGCCCCTCGTCTTAATCCTCTACCGGCTGTGTGCTTTCAAAATGGCGGCCCATTATGAACTTTAAACCTTGAAAAAGCATCCGCCTGCCAAAAAACGCCTGCTCTGCAGGCTATACCCCATGCTGTTAGTCTCACTCTGTGAACAGGCTCTCCACTGGGTCACCTTGAAATCTTGCTTGCGGATGTACTGTTCGCGTAATTTCTCTTTTGCTAACCACAAACACTTGTACAGTATACTGGCTAGTGATTGTACTCAGCTAAAGCTCTTTCAAGCTTCTGTAAATCACTGAAGAGTTAAGGAATTACGACTTGAACCATTTACAATAATTACTTATAATGATTTGCAATTACAATAATTATTATTGAAAAAAAAAATTATTATTATTATTATTATTATTATTATTATTATTATTGTAGTTGGGAAATTTTGTTCTATCAAACGAGTTGACCTGCATGTAAGTTATTTGACCAAAATAGAGTTAACAAGGGCAAGTTCTCCAAAGTTAAGTTTTCTACTCTTGCTCAGGGGGTAGATTTACTTTTACATTTAAACCCCTAGAACTCAATTTCTGTTCTTCACTCAACCACTGTCAATGGAGTCCCACTGATTTTGTTGAAATTAACCCTGTTTCTTATACCTGAATCATTCCAAGCTGACTTTTTAGGCTTAATTATAATATTGTACTAAACTGAGAAACTTATTGATTGAGAATCTTTTTCATTTGATGTATTTTTATCTTAAGGTATTTAGTCGTGGATTGCTGGTTGCACATGGAAGAAAATTTCATCGTGTTGAACACAACATAACAAAATTCAGGAAGGAACCAATTGTAGGCCACAGCTTCATTGAGTTTCTTGTGACCCACAAGATGGTACCATCATGTCGCATCTTGCTGTTTTATGTGAGAGATGACAGCGAAACTGTTGCTGCAAACATGGAGATGGAGGTTGAAGGCACTCTAGAAAATGAGGTACATGATTATTTTAAGCAGCTCTTCCTTTGACAATCAAGTTAAAATGTGCCTACAGTAAATCCGAATATTTTTTCTTGCAAATAAATCTTACTCAGAACAAAAAATTAATAATTATATTGACCATTTTAATCTCCACATCTGTTTTTTTCATGCTGTACAAAAGATCATACATGTAGCAGTTATTTGACGTGTGTCACCAGGCGAGCAAAAAGGCATGAGTCTTCTCCTAATTTAGTGTTTTTGTCACCAATTTTTTTTTTAAATAACAAAGCAATTTTTTGACATCTGTAGATACAGGTGCAAGACCAAATGCTTCTTGCAGCTCGGTTGTTAGTTGAAATTTCTGTTAGTCTTTCTAGTTTTACCAAACATGTGTGATGTATTCCAAGCAAATTTTTGATGCCGAAATGGAGTGTGTGGAAAATGAAAACCTGACAAAGAAAGATAGAAGACCCAGAAAATGAAGACCCAGCCTTTAGAAAAACACAGCATAACATATCAACTTTGGATGATGAAAGATAATTTCTGTAGTTTACACTGAGTGATGAGTCATATTAGTCAATTTTATTGGCGGCTGATCAACTGCCTAAAATCAATGTGCAACGATTCGAGATGAAGATGAAATGAAGAGTTTTTCTTAATTGCATGTGCTTGTTGCAGAATGTGGCTCAGTCAAGTCAGCCACTATTCAAGTTTATCTTCTCCATCAAGCTGCCGCAAGACTTCCACAGAAACATTAGTATCAATTATTATTATGTACAATTAAACTCAGTTTTTCTGGCCAACCGGACAAGTTTCCTTGGAGTGGGTTACAGCTAGCAACCAAGGGTCACAAGGTTCTGGCCATCTCTCTAATTCTCAAGAACTCATTGTAGTATCTTTGCAGTTCCAAGTAATGCAGTCTTCTGCCCATGCCCTAATCTTACCCTTATACCAGTATTCTGAAGTGATGTATTCAGACCTTAAAGGGGCTAGGTCACGCTATTTTAGGCATTTTCAGCACTGATCGAATGGTCATAGAATTAACTAAAATATCAAAATAACTGTTCAAAACTATAGAAGAACTCTAACAAAACACAGGGAAGCCAAGAAGGGACATGGATGGACAAAACTGGAGAGGATTGAAATGGATTGAATTTGGGTAAATTTGAAAAACGTCGGCCCACCTTTTTTCAAATTTATATCAGTCTATATCAAAATGTGATTTACAAAGCCTGAAAATCATTCTTAGTTGTTATGTTGCCGTGATTTTGCAAATGAGACTCTTGCTCTGCCAATTTGACGTTTAGAGCTCTTAATTAAAATTACCTAAAATAGCGTGACCTAGCCCCTTTAAGGGATTGCTCCCAAAGCTCCTTCAACAACCAGTATCCCCTCCACTTTTCACATAGCCCACATTGGGTCCTAAAATATGTCTGAAATATATTTTTTTGTTAACTCTTTCTCCCCTTAAGTGGCCTTATTGAAAAATAAAGTCATCTGATGTTAGACAGAGAAATATCTAGAAGTGTCTCTTTAGAGGGAATGTGTTAAAATGAACAATGAACAAAGTGAAGTCATCAACAAAGAAGCATCTTTTGAAAAATATTGTGTTTTAAGAGGGTTCTTGTGGAGGTATGAATTAAAGTATGTTTGTTTGCTTTTTGCCTATTGCAGGTGAATATCAGTTTTGCCAACACTGTCAGCAAACCAGGCGAGCAAACAAGGCTTATTATCAAAGCAGCGCAAGGATCGCAAGTGGCTATTTCTGCCGTTGACAAAAGTGTTCATCTGTTGAAAGAAGGAAATGAACTAACTGAAGCTGATGTAAGATTCAGTCTGTATCTTTGTTATCAGTTGAGCAACATCCCATACTTCACAAGATTATTCATCAGCCCTTCCACACCCTTCACCTCTCTTTTTACTTCCTCTTATCCTCAGCCTTCAAACCAGGATTCCCAACCCACTCCTTACTACCAAAGGCTGCTCTCATCTTCTGAAGTACCGTAAACACCCGCAGATAAGCCGCACCCTGAATTTAGCAGCTCAAATTTTGGGAAAAGGCTTTTGAAAGAAACCAAAAGAAATCCAAAGTCGAGTCTTTAGAAGTCTTCTTTATCCACTGTTCATGCAAAAATCTATGGAATGAAGAAATTCTGTTAAATTGTGAAGAAGAGACCTGTCGGCTGACAGGTTTTTTGGGGAGCTCTTCTTCACAATTACCAGAATTTCTTCATTCCATAGATGTTTGCATTTCAAAAAGAAATGAAAGAACGTTGGAAGCTTAGTAACCAGGCAATAGATTGGACTTGAAGATGGAAAGCTGCACACCGGGAGCAGCCTTTTTCAAATGTTCCCGCAGATAAGTAGCCTGTGTACAGCCGCCCGCTCTCTGAAAAAAAAAATCGGAGAGGAGCGTCTGTGATTTACCGTTAGTAATCGTGTTCCGGAATAATTTTGCATACATTATTAAGTGATCTACGCTGACCAAAATTTGCGTGGCTCATGTTTCGTTGAAGCTAAATTCTCAAAATGGTGGTCAATGAGGTAGATTTCAAACGTGCATTGAAGAGCGTCTCCGATAGTTTTAATTAAGATACCTTGGCTTTATAGCATAGAAGCACTCTTTAAAGGAAAGGATGTATTTGCAAGCCTTCCAACCGGGTACGGCTCTGATCTTCAGAGCAGCACAGATCGTTGCTGATGAGCTGTTATTTTCCTCGATGTGTTCACATCTCAAATCTTCCAGGGCATTACGCTTTGTAGATTGTGCTTGCATGAGAATAGCTAGGCTGGTCCGAGCAAGCCGTTGGGATTACATTGACTGGTAAGGAATAGCGGGAGACGTTTTCGAGTAGACAATCTTTTGAATAGTGCTATATTCACCTCGTGAAGAGCGCTTTCATTTCTTTTGCACTGACAACAATTCCTACAAATGTACGTCGAATCGATTTCCACTTTACACTCCATAGATAACAATTCCGCTCGTACTTTAAAAGAAAAACCTCTTTGACAATCCAAAAGATTCGTATTTTGTACCGTGCTCAAAGTACACACGAACTCATCGTAAAATCTCTCACGGTGGTTCTCACGGTGTTGATGTGGAGAAATAAAAATAAAAGCCAATCAAAACTCGTTGTTTCAATGATGTAATGATTGATGGGTAATAACCAGTCAAATCATTTTCCACACATTCCAGGAAAAATCACGTGGTATGGAACACGATTATCAACGGTAAATCACAGACGCTCCTCTCCGATTTTTTTTTTTTTTTCGGAGAGCGGGGCCTGTACACAGGCTACAGATAAGCCACACCCCGGACTTATTGCAACAATGTTAGGGGAAAAAGGCGTGGCTTAGCTGCAGGTGTTTACGGTATCTTCTCCTCATTTACTCCCAACTTTTTGAACATCATTGCCATCAAGAAAAATAATCAACATCTCTACCCGTCTTTTCCTCAGCATCCTGTCCTCCAACCCTCTCCTCACCCTCAAAACTTAAACAATCCAGCTTCTTCACAGCAACCTTGACCTTATGATGATGATGATCATAATAATAATAACAATAACAACAACAACAACAATAATGATAATGATAATGATAAGAAGAAGAAGAAGAGGAAGAAGAAGAAGAAGAAGAAGAAGAAGAAGAAGAAGAAGAAGAAGAAGAAGAAGAAGAAGAAGAAGAAGAAGAAGAAGAACTTCAAATCTCACTTAGATAGTATAGGAATAACCCAAGGCATAACAACTCTACAGAAGTCTTCTTGGCGCTGTCAACATCCTGCGTCAGGTACTCTCCGTCTGATCAATGGACTTGATGGAGAGTTCCATCAAAGTACATGTAACATCCCCAGTTTAAACTAATCTGTGTGAAATAATGGTAATGATTATATAATAATAATAAGTATTAGAAAGGTCATGGATACAATGTACCCATAGCTCTAAGAGGACAAGAATTTACCTGGTACCAGGAAATACTGTGTGAATTGATAAAATAATAAATAATCATAATAACTTGTCTTTTACTCAATTTAGGCAATAGATGCACTTCGCTCTCTGGATGTTGGGCCCTCAACAGATTATTGGTCACGAAATCCATGCATCCAGCGCTGGCCTTTTAAACGACGCAAGCGGTCTTTGGTACCATACGGTGGATATGGAAATGATCTGGATGCTTCAGAAGCATTCAAGGTGGGTTTAGTTGAACAAAAAGACACACACATACACACAAAAATAATAACATCATTAAATAATAAAACAATCTAGTGCTGATGTGTTTCCACAACAACAAAATCTAATAATTACATAAGATTCATTCTGTTAGTGTGCCTTCTTTATATATCAATGATCATGCATATATGTATGTTGTGTGAAAGGAGATTACAAATTTTCACCATAAGTTGTGAAGGATTGAGGAAGGAAGGAAGGTGAAATACACAAGTGTGTGAAATAATAGGTCTTATCGGCTCTGTACAGTGTATATCAGATTATGTGATAGTAGGGGAGCTCTTTGTCTTTTTCTACCCTGTCAATGTGAAAATGGCAATCTTGGTCAACAAAGTTACATGTAAAAACCCTTGCAAAGTGGATTCCCTGAGTGTTGGAATTCCCATTTTTGTCCCATGTATGTGCTAAATTTGATTTCAGGTCAAAATGATTTTCACTACATGTGTAGGTTGATTTGTAATTTCTTTGTGTCTGGTATGTGTATTCATTATCATAAAGAAATTACAAAATCAACCTACAATACATGTACTAGACATTTAGGGAAAGTTCATTTAATATGACAAGGGGAGGAATGAAGAAATTGAAACTCGAACCTTGAAATTTTAGCAGCCCCCCTTGCTAGCGATTCGATTTTTTAGGAGCCCCCCCCCCCCCCCCCCCCATCCTTGGTAGTTGGAAAAAATCCAGAGCCCGGCCCCCTCCTCCTTCCTTTGCTCCCTCTGTACTGAAA
>OX421448.1:54631221-54648721 GCA_949126865.1 Montipora capitata
ACGAGACAGTTACAGAGTACTTGATTACGGCTGAAAAAGTAATCATGGCTCTCAGAAATGCCAAGGAAACCCTCAGCGATGGAGTAATTATAGCCATGATCCTTAAAGGACTACCAGAATCTTATAGCTTGTCTAGTCATCTTAGAAATCTGCCATCCTTAAAATCATTTAAACGACAGATTCGTCTTGTCAATCTCTCGCTTAAACTACAGTCGGACTGTGAGAACTGCATGCGTATTACGAACATGTACGTGTAGTAATATTTACTGACACACAGACCAAATTGTTTTATCGATTTATATATGTGCTATATATACCTTAGTTAATTTAAATAATTGTACTTTCTTATTGTAAATAGCTATATCATTTTCTTATGAATTGCTGTATTAATTAATTAATTAATTAATTTTGTAGTTTACTTATCTAGGTTAGCTCTTGACAGCTGTAAACCTAAGATGATCTTATCTTAGTGTCCCCAGTTAGTAGAGGGATTCATTTTACCCTCGGCTAAATATTTTACTTTGACACTCACGGCTATAATAAAGTCATGGTGACGATGATGATGATAAACCACTGGCAATTCACATCACCCAAAGCACAAGTGAAATAACATTGACCGATTTCAAAGTCCAGCTGAGAAGTTTTGAAGAAACCGAGAAATTCAACACAAAAGTGAAAGCAGATCAAGTGATGAAGACAGTATCCCCAACATCCCCAGTATGTTATGGTTGCAGGCAAAGTGGCCATTTTATTAAAGACTGTCCGGGAAAATCTGAAGTGACGAAATGGTGCAGTTATCACAAGAGCACCACTCACACTGACGGCGAATGCAGAAGGCACAACCGGAAGGACAGAACAAAACAAGCCATTTTCAGCGACCAAACCAAAACCATTGAAGGGGAGCACTCCTTTGCATTTCATGTCGAAAAACCATACAAACCGACATCATAATAATCCGACAGGATTACTGCTTGACACAGGAGCTACATCCCACATTGTCACAACTAACATTTTTAAAAGAGTCGATGGAAATTTCAAACCGACAGAACATTGCATGGAGTTGGCGGATGGAACGAAGACTATGAATATATATAGCAGTCAAACGAGGAGATGCAGAGGTAATACAGAAAGATGTGAATGGGAGGCATGTAAAAACTGTGCTGAAAGATGCATTGTTCATACCCTCGTATCCCCAAGATATCTTCTCGGTAAAAGCTGCCACATCAAATGGAGCAGAACTTAAATTCCAACGAGGCCATAACGAACTTGTTCATAAGGATGGCACCATGTTCGCTATTGAGGAACATGGCCAGTTATATTATTTGAACACTGTTGAACAGTATGATAACAATAGTGATAAGGTAAGCGTCTCGCATGACGTCCACACATGGCATGAAATATTAGGCCATTGTAATTTCGAAGATGTCATAAAAGCACAAGGGGTAGTAGATGGGATGAATATATCTGGTAGTTCAGATAAATCTAAGTTTAATTATTGTAACATGTGCATAGAAGGAAAGTTTGTCAATAATAGAAATAGAGGACCGAATGCTAGAGCTACAAAACCTTTAGAAATGGTACACACAGATCTGGCCGGTCCCATTAACCCAGTGTCTAAAGGTTTTAAGTATAGCGTCGCCTTCACCGATGATTTCTCTGGGGCTGTATTTGTTTATTTCCTCAAAAATAAGAGCGATACTGTACAGGTGACAGAAAAGTTCCTGGCTGACTGTTCCCCGTATTATAGCCAAGTTACGTGCATGAGGTCTGACAATGGGACAGAATTTACGAGCAATTCTTTTCAGACGCTCTATAGGGAAAGAGGCATAAAACATGAAACATCCTCCCCTTATTCCCCACATCAAAACGGCACTGCTGAGAGACACTGGCGAACCCTGTTCGAAACAGGTAGGTGTTTACTCATCGAGAAGCAGTTGCCCAAAAGTATGTGGCCGTATGCCATTCAGACTGCTGCCCACATCCGGAACAGTTGTTATAATACTAGGATAAAGAATACGCTTTATGTCATGTTAACTGGGTGAAAACCTGATCTTTCTAGAATGGGAGTGTTTGGATCAGAATGTTATGCATACAACCATGATCATAAGAAGTTAGACTCAAGGTGTACAAAGGGGGTATTTGTGGGCTACGATAAGAATAGCCCAGCATACCTGGTGTATCACCCATATAATGGTAAGGTCATGAAACACAGACTTATCAGGTTTATTAGTAAAGACAGTGTAGAACAGCAAACACAAACTGACTTGCCATATGAGGACTTATTAAGATTACCAGTAAACGAGGCTGAAACAGCCAACCCTGACTGCAAGGTTGACACGAACACCCCAACTGGTAAAGACCAAAATCAGAGGGTTGACATCCCAAACAGTGAAGCCAACACAGATGACCCAGACGGTAAGGATGAAAATGATGAACAGGTTGCAGGTAACCCCGTTCAGGCTAGAAGGTACCCTTTAAGGAAAAGGAAGCCTCCTAAGTACTTAACTGAATTTTATACTGACCTAAATGATGGTAACGACTTGGCCTATAACAGTACTGATTACTGTTATAGGGTTTGTGGAGTACCACAAACATATGCAGAGGCCATGAACTCGCCTCGTGCTGCAGAGTGGAGACAAGCAATGGAAGAGGAGATGAAATCATTCAAAGAGAATGATGCATTTGAGTTAACCACACTGCCTATGGGTAAGAACCCAGTGGAGGGGAAATGGGGATCTGCACCATCAAAGAAAATGCAGGAGGGTCTGAAAAACTAAAGCCAGATATGTAGCCAAAGGGTATAGCCAAGTAGAAGGGATAGACTACCAAGAAACCTTTGCATCAACGGCTAATATTGCCTCAGTTAGAGTCCTTATGCAACTGCATGGCAGCACAATACAACCTCACGGTCCACCAGATGGACGTTAAGACTGCATATTTACATGCACCTATAGATAGGAAATATTCATGGACCAGCCAGAGGGCTTTGCAACGATGTCGGAGGACGGGGAGAGGCTAGTTTACAAATTAAGAAAATCTCTCTATGGCCTCAAACAATCGGGCAGGAACTGGAATAAGGTATTACATGTACATGAGCATCTGGTGGAGGCTGGTTTTGACAAAAACCCAGTAGACCATTGTATTTATAGTAAACAGATACTTTAGATAACAACATAATCATTGTTCTTATTTCGGTTGATGATTTAATTGTAGCATCAGATAACATGGATTTAATAAATCAATTCAAGGAAGGCATGAAACACTAATTCAAAATGAAGGACTTGGGTAGAATCTCATTGTTCTTAGGTATTGATGTCAATCAGTCTTGTGGGGAAATTAAGATGAATCAAAAGAGATACATTCTTAAGATGGTCGATAAATTCGGAATGAAGGATTGTAAGCCTAGAGCAACTCCATGTGAACAAAAATTGGGGGCAACAATGATTTAATGACTGATCCCAAGAGGTATCGTGAGATTGTAGGGAGTTTTTAAATATATGCAATGACATGCACAAGACCGGACATCAGCTGGACTGTTAGTAAACTTTCACAAAAATTGTCCTGCCCCAGAGTGGAGGACATGGTAGCTGCTAAACATGTCTTAAGATATCTTAGAGGCACAATAGATTATGAGCTGTGCTTTAAGAAATGTGATGGTGATTTGAATCTAGTTGCTTATAGAGATTCAGATTGGGCATCCTCATTGGAGAATAGACGAAGTACCACAGGGTAGGCAACCTACTGTTGCCCTTTCCACTTGTGACGCCGAGTATATAGGTATGGCGGCTGCAGCCCAGGAAAGTCTGTACTTAACTCAGTTACTAAATAACATGGGAAGAGGATCATATAAAGCCACCAGGATCTATGGGGATAATCGAGGGGCAATAGATTTAAGCAAGAACCCAGTCAATAGACAAAGGTCTAAGCACATTGACATCAGGCATCACTTCTTGCGTGAGATACTTGTAAATGGTAAAATTGATATTGTATATTGCCCCACAGAGGAGATGGTGGCTGATATTTTCACAAAGCCAGCAACCAAGGTTAAACTGAACACGTTTAAAAAATTCCTGTTTAGATGTTAGCTATAAGGTAGCATATCCTGTTATAATCACACTTACTGTGCAATTAGATGATAAAAACAAGTGGGGGTGTTGCGTTATGTTTTTATACATTACGTCATTGTAAATTAGGTGCATGATGGTTTTTTTTTCTTGATCCCTCATGCTCTTGATAATTGCAATAAAAACCGCAGTGGAAGCAATGAGTTCAACAATTATTATTTATCATTATTTTTTTATCTTCTGTTTATAGCCTACATAGCAAGTGTTCTTAAAGTGGGAATTGGGGCTAAAGCTATTATGAACTTTAAAGCAAAAAAACACATCCTCTTCTCTGTTACTTTGTCATGCAAAATGTAGGGTTTGCCTAACCAGAAAAATGAAAAGCCAGTCCATCATTTATTAGCTGTCCAGCACACTACAGTGTTTCAACTTGATTGAGATGAAAAACTTTGAATGAATGACTCAATGAAAATGTTTGCTACTGTGTTCCTTGCAAATGCATCCTTATTTTGTTTCATAGTCCATCTTTAGAATTCTTTTTTTCTATAGCCCCAGTTCCTTATGCGCGAAAGATGGTTTTTCGAGGTCCTCTTCGAGCTTCTGATGGAGGAGAAGGAGGAGCATTACCTGATGGTCTATATTACAGGAGACGCACGGCTCAAGCAACGAAACGTAAATCATCAAAACAAAAAAGCAATCAGAAGCCTCTAAATGTGCGAAGGGAGTTTCCAGAGACATGGCTCTGGACAGAGGAAACAATAAAGTAAGGCTTGGTGTGGGTCTGTCGTTGTAATGCTAACTGCCACTATATGCACAGGTCGCCCAAGCTCTACGATTCACACATGACGTATTTGAACGTCATATCAACATGACCGTTAATTTGCATAATAGCAAAATTGCAAGGGTTTGTATGGGGAAAAATGTATCTGAATGAAAGGCAAAACGAAACGCGGTGTATTTTCAATGTACGAATGTGTCGATGTTTATAATTACTAGGTCATAGTGGAATTGCCTTTGGAATTAAAATGTTTAGAAACGTTGCCAATGGGTTGAAAAACATTGGAAAATCATTATGAAACATGAAACAAAATTGCCAACGATTGATGGGAAACGTTGTTAATGCATTACGAATCATTGCCGAACGTTGGAATGCATTGTAATCCATTCAAAATGCGTTAAAATGCATTCAAACGCAAATTTCATTAAGCCCGGTTTTCCCAAAGAGGGTCACAAATTAGGAGTCAATTATTTTTAATAAAATTTTCTCACCTGAACTCCCTTCCAATTTGATACATTTTTCCCCCATACACACCCTTGCAATTTCTCTGTTATGCAAATTAACGGTCACATTGATATGATGCTCAAATTACGTTATGCACAAATCGTAGAGCTTGGGCCACCTGTGCTGTATAAATTATGCACTAATAACCTAATTTTCATAAGCAATCATGTTATTTAACACGGAGCAATTTCCTGTGGTTGTAAAAGTTAATATCTTGTAGCAACCTAATAGTGGGTTATTTTGTAGGTGAATTTATTATTAATATCATCTTGCTGAGCTTAACCACCTTCACCCAATCATGAGCAAGTTTCCTTTTACTACAAGTGTCACAATAACTTGGTGCACCAGCTGTAAGGTGGGGTCTTCTGCTGAGGCGATCTCTACTTGTTTTGGCACTAACACAGATGGCATAGCTTCAATTGCAACACAAGTAGAAGGTTTTGCATGCCCATCTGACGGCCAGAGCTTCTCTTTCAAATCAGTAGTGGTGTTTTTCAACCTTACTGAGTTTGCGGCATAATAGATGGGTTTGTAACTCCCATCTTCTTGCTCTTGCTCGAGTATTGCTCTGATTCCAACCAGTAAACCGTCAGTTGTAAGGCAAGTTAGGGCTCTTTGTCTGTGGTAGGCCATCACTGGTGCATCAGTTAATCGGGTTTTGATGTCTCGAAATGCTTTATTTTCTCTGAGACCCCATTGCCACTTGGCATCTTTGCAAGTCAGGTCCCACAATGGACTTGATATTGTCACAAAGTTTGGGATGAATTTTTGCACAAAACTGAACTGAACCTAGAAAATGTCTTACTTAAGATTGATTTTGAGGGGCAGGTGCTTCAACAATAACCTTCACTTGCTCATCAGAGAATTTTAACCCCTCTCCTGAAAAAAAAGATTGCCTTTGCCTATGTAAGTCATACTTGAAACAATGATTTCATGCTTTTCATAGTTGAGGGTGATTCCATTCTCCTGCAACTTGCTCATGACTCTTTCCAAGTTTTCAAAAAGACATGTTCCTTGTCATCTGCACCAACTACTCGCAGGTCATCATGCAAGTTGTAGGCCCCCGGGCAGTCTTTAATTACCTGCCACACAATTTACTGGAACTTTTCTGTCGCCATGTTTGTGCCAAAATGAGGGTGCTTGTATCTATACAAGCCAGCCATTGGGTGCAGCCTTGATTCTGGATGCAGATAGATCTGATGGAAATTAGGTCCAGCTTGAAGAATATAATTTTCAGCATAGGACACTTCTTGGAGTATTTCCCCAACTGTGGAAATGTGTGTCTCTCCACCTTCATTTACATAAGCATAAACTTTCTTGTCATACTCCAATGGGCTAGTGTTACCCCCCATTATGAATTCAGATTCTTTCCGACATTAAAATCAATTACAATTACAGTAGCTCCTGAATCTATAATTATAGTAACGTTCACTGGCTTATCTTCAATCAGCATGTCTACAGTGTTTTGTACATCTCTGTTCCTTGTGCTGTACATGTAGAAATCATTCATGTTTCCATAGTTCTTATCCATCGTTTCCTCTGTCACCTGACATACATTACGCTGGTCCCGTGGATTTCCTTCCTTCCTTTCATGTCTGGGTTTTCCACAGCTATTTCCGTGAAACTGGCTTGATTCACGGTTTGGTGTACGTACCTTAATCTGTTTGGTCTTGCAACACACTTGGCCGACTTTCCCGCATTTTTCACACTTATGGTCACGTGAATGATAACATTCTTTTGCAATGTGACCTGCTTTGTTGCATCACCAACACTTTCCTTCTTGTTTTGAATCAGTGGTGATGTTGTTTATTTGGCTCCCCGGTGTAAGAATAAGAGCTTCCTTCTCGTGGTACTGACTGACCATATTCATTAATTTATTAAGAGTCAGAGTTTCCTTCCGGTACAGTTTGTCTTTTAGATTTCTATCTTTGATAAATATCTTTAATCAGGTCAAATCTTTGATAAATATCTTAATCAGGTCAAATATCTTTGACCTGATTATCCCGTTCGGCTTCATAGTCACAGTGGTCTGCCAGTTTTTACAAACGAGTAATAAAATTATTGATAGTCTCACCAGCCAACTGTTTTGTCACTAAAAAGGTCTGTCGCACCACTGGAGTGCTCTTTCTGTGCTTGAAATGTTCGGAGAGGCTGTCCATATCTTGGTCATTGTCTTTAGCTCCGCCACAAACGTCAGCGGGAATTGAGTGCAGAAAAATATCTTGGACTCTGGGTCCAGCAAGGTGAAGTAAAAGAGCTCTCTTTTGGGTAGGGTCGGTAATCCCAGAAGCAGTAACGTACAGTTCGAATTCAGCTTTCCAAGTAATCCATCGTTGTGCAAGTGTTGCTGGTTTGCCAACAGCGTTGAACCTAGACAATCCTGGCAATCACTCAAACACACAGCCATCGTTTCGAGAACTTTTTATCCACTGTTTAAACTTGAGTTACACGTATCTTCAGTACAGTTGCATGGAAATTTAACAATCCATTTTCCTTGTCGCCAAATGTGGTGACTTCGTCTCAAGAACTGGAAACACAGCCAACTGTTTTGTCACTAAAAAGGTCTGTCACACCACTGGAGTGCTCTTTCTGTGCTTGAAATGTTCGGAGAGGCTGTCCATATCTTGGTCATTGTCTTTAGCTCCGCCACAAACGTCAGCAGGAATTGAGTGCAGAAAAATATCTCGGACTCTGGGTCCAGCAAGGGGAAGTAAAAGAGCTCTCTTTTGGGTAGGGTCGGTAATCCCAGAAGCAGTAACGTACAGTTCGAATTCAGCTTTCCAAGTAATCCATCGTTGTGCAAGTGTTGCTGGTTTGCCAACAGCGTTGAACCTAGACAATCCTGGCAATCACTCAAACACACAGCCATCGTTTCGAGAACTTTTTATCCACTGTTTAAACTTGAGTTACACGTATCTTCAGTACAGTCGCATGGAAATTTAACAATCCATTTTCCTTGTCGCCAAATGTGGTGACTTCGTCTCAAGAACTGGAAACACAGCCAACTGTTTTGTCACTAAAAAGGTCTGTCGCACCACTGGAGTGGTCTTTCTGTGCTTGAAATGTTCGGAGAGGCTGTCCATATCTTGGTCATTGTCTTTAGCTCCGCCACAAACGTCAGCAGGAATTGGGTGCAGAAAAATATCTCGGACTCTGGGTCTAGCAAGGTGAAGTAAAAGAGCTCTCTTTTGGGTAGGGTCGGTAATCCCAGAAGCAGTAACGTACAGTTCGAATTCAGCTTTCCAAGTAATGCATCGTTGTGCAAGTGTTGCTGGTTTGCCAACAGCGTTGAACCTAGACAATCCTGGCAATCACTCAAACACACAGCCATCGTTTCGAGAACTTTTTATCCACTGTTTAAACTTGAGTTACACGTATCTTCAGTACAGTCACATGGAAATTTAACAATCCATTTTCCTTGTCGCCAAATGTGGTGACTTCGTCTCAAGAACTGGAAACACGCTTTAACAACACCATCGTAAAATAGTTTATTACATTCTGCTAACATTCAAGCCTCTTGTTTTTTTAGCACGCTCCCTTTATTTGCCTATCCCATTATTACGAGTACCTGTCATATTAACTACTTCCGTTTCCGGTAAACTACAAGCAATAATAAGTTGACTGTCTGGACTGTCTTGGAATTCATCAGAGTACTTGTGATGGGTATTCATGTTTCTGAGCAGGGATTGAATATTTCTGTTAATATTTTGCTCATCTTGGAAAACTGTCTAAAGCTAGGCTTGCTTGAAACCTATGCCATTGACTTCTGCACTGGCTTTGGCCCTTTATTTAAGAATTTCTTTGTGTAATCAAGCTATTTGATCAGCAGATCATGGTTACGTTTCACATTGTTATTTTGTGTATGCCTGTAAATTTCATAATTGGTAAGCCGATAGATCGTGTTCCAATTTGAAACTTTATTTATTTGAAAGGGTTTGATCCTGAACACTGGTGGGAAATTTATTTAGTTGTGTATGGTTTTTGGCACGGAGTGTCAGGGCTTGTTTACATGCACACAATAAAAGGGGAAGTTTCTTTATTCCCTCTAATAGCAAATTTGTTTGTTTGAATAAAATTTTAATAAGATTTTTTTTGTGAGACTGTCTTTGTTGATTGATCATGTTTGAAATGATTCGAACTTGACTACATGTAATTGGTATATGTGGGTTGATATTTGATATGCGAGTTGATTTCATTAAGATGACAAGAATAGTTAGCCATTTTGCATTTCAAGTGTTCTTTCTTGCAAATGATTATTTGGTAGCCATAGTTTTGCATGTCAGAAAATATTTGTTTAAGTCATTCTAGGGTAAAAAGAAGTTTATTTGGGAAGCCAACAATATTTCTTAAGGTTATCTTTGTTGTTGGATGGTTTTAATGATGGTGTGACAGTGAAAACTGGCAATAAGCACATCACTCATCTAGCTATGCTGTAGAGATTTTATGATCCCTAGGCCTTTATTTTGATCATACGTGTGGCAAGTTAGACTCGTCTCCTGTTTGCAAAAGACGAAAGATGCCAGGCTGCAATACCCAGACGACCTCTTTACTAAAACCGAGTTTGTACAATATGTGAGCCAGGAAGCCATGCGATCCACACGCTGACTTTAACTCGCAATTATTATTGAAAGATAACTGTTTAAAAATGTGTGCTTAGACTTAAATACTGTTTATTAGCGCTATTGGAAATGGGCGCGTAGACTTTAAAATGCGAGTCAACTTGTGAGCCATTTGAGTCAACATGCTTGACTTGCATGGCTCGCAGTTTTTTAAGACCCGTGAAACCCCCGTCAAATGTAGTACATGTGTGGGTTCACCTGCTTAAGGGTTAGTATCGTACATAAAGTTATGGAAACTCATCCAAGAACACTGGATAAGGAAGGTTAATAAATGAATCAAGTATTGCTTTGTATCATTACCAGTCCATTTTCTGCAAAGCAAGGAACAGGTTGATATTATTTGTGTCATCATAGAGATGAACAGTCTTCACTCAGCTTTTCGTTTTATCTAAAAATAAAATTAATTTCCAGTTTTGGTGATTTGGAAAGGATGTGGGCCACGTGCATTAACAAAATGAATGCTTTCTACACTTCGCACCCTCTTATTCTCTTCTTTAGATACCAAAGTTTCTCGAAGCTTGTTGTATTGCACTCTCCATGTAGCCAGACATATTATTTTTGTTGCTGGCACTTTAAAAAGGTTTCTTGAGTTATAATTTGGTTCTTGGAGTTTTGTTCCTTGAAGATGGAGAGAGCAAATAAGCCAGTTAGCCAGAGCATTTTCTTTTCAGACGACTGGTTACCTCACGCTCCGTTAGCTGCAATGCCATTGATGATGGTTCAAGAAGTTGGTCCCACTTTTGGAGTTAGTCAGAAAAATGGTGGAGATGTGAAGAAAGAAAAGAAAACAGTGAAAGGAAAGCAAGTCTATGTGCGCAAAGAATTTCCCGAAACATGGCTTTGGGCTGAGCACTTGGTTAAGTAAGGCCTCAATTTTGCCTGTCAAGTCTTATGCTGTTATTTGTGCAAGAGTGTTGTCTTTCTGGGCAATGGCAACCTTGACATTTGTTATCAAAGTACTCATCACCTTTGTCTAGTGTCATCTTAGGTGTCATTTCTTTTTTCCCAAAAAAAATCAGGATTATTGTATGTTGATGTTCTTTTTGTTGCCAACCCTAGGCAGAAAAATCAAAAAACATGCTTTCAACCCTTAAAGCATGGTTTGTACACTTTCATCAACATATAGAGTAAAAATCAATGTCATAAAAACACTGGCATGTCTTGTGCTCTGTTCTACAACTAAAGAAAATGATGACATATCCCTCTTCTCTCTTATCTGAAATTAAGAGTTAATTAATGTCAGTGGTTCCTTTTTGATACCTGTAACTTTGATGAGACATCTTTCTCAAGCTTGGCTTTAAGATGAAGAGAGAACTCTGCACCATTGACCAAAAAAATCGAAATTAACATGTATCAATGCCAAACTGTGGCCATGATTACTAGTGCAAGCCAAGAGTTTTTGTGCAAACTGTCAGACATTTTTTTCCCTCTCTGCTGATTGGGTTTATTTGAAGCAGTTAATTAATTTAGACATGGTTGCGGACTGAGAGAGTTTGTTTTATGGTAGTAATCAAAGCAATTCACAGATTGATCAAACAATAACACAAAAGGATTCCCTTTTGTAGGGTCTGTTCCACTTCATTATTGGTAACTTAGAAGTAAACTTTTGCTGTATTCCTTCCTTTTCACAGTCATATTTCCAGCTGTTACTTATAATAATAATAATTAGTAAAAATCTCTTCATTATGTTTTTTTGCGCAAAAAAATTGTATTTTTAGTATGTTTTTGTGTTTAAGACAATCATACAGTGACCATAAGAAGTTGTTTACAAAGCTTTACAGACATCTCAGTTCAGGTTTTACAGTGGTGCTATCCATTACAAGAATAAAAGCTTGTGATAAGCCAGTGGTTTGTTTTGTTTTGGCAACAGTGAGAAGACGGGAATGATGGTTCTGTCTGTCAACGTCCCAGATACAATCACAAGCTGGGTAGCAAGTGCCTTTGCCATGTCCAATTCCTCTGGACTTGGAATTTCAAAGCCAACAACTCTCAAAGTCTTCAAACCATTCTTTGTTTCTCTGACGCTGCCATACTCCGTAATTCGTGGTGAAGAGGTGTCCATAATAGCAACAGTGTTTAACTATGAAAGCAAGTGCCTCACAGTGAGTATCTGTAGCATAATTGCAACATAGCAATTTGAGCATTGTGGTAACATGGCATGTTATAAAAGCATGAGAGTTTTCTTCCAGCTTACTTTTTTTCTTCTGAAAAGTTTCTTGATAACTGAAGCTAATAGGCAAAAAATGAGCCCAAACCACTTTCAGCTTCACATTTGCTGTTTTCTGTAAAAGCAAGGGTTATAGACCTTGTTCATAAAAAAAGGCACCTGTGTTATTATTCTTTTGCTTATTTGCAAATTAGCCTACCAAGCCTCATTTCAGAGCAAGAATTCTTTTCAGTTCAATGTATGGTATCAAGACTTGGTACGTTAATTTGCACTTGTACAAAAAAATTACAAATTGTCTGCCATTTATTAGTAAGGTCTATACTTGATATACTTCTCAGAACCTCATTAAGAGGGAAATTCCACTTGGTGGTTTAAAATGGTGTGTTGGACTGCCGCTGCCACTTAACTCTGCGCAGTTTAGGTCGCTATTTGTGTTTTGTTGCTGAGACAAGCTAATGCAGGAACATTGTATCAATGAACACCTGGCTTTCCAGTGTCCATGGCAACTTTACTATAGTATGAGACAAAATTTTGATGATGACTTTTAAGTGTAAGGGAGAAAAAAAGAATTTCCTTTTTTCTCCAAATTTTGAAAGCATATTTACCTGGTAGTCCACCACCATTAAAGACCACTCTAACAGCGAATATCATTGAATATCATTGTGCTTAAAGATCCTTTCTCTATGTATTCTTAAACTGTATAATTGCATAATACAGTGTGCCATTAATGATTCATGGCCATTAATTTTGACTTTTCCTGCTTTCCTAATAATAGTTTTTTTAGTGATTACAGTTGTTTTACCACTTCTCTTCTTGAAATTAAATTTACCAACCTCTAGAAAGATCACTCTATATTTGTTACATTTTGCTTCAGGTCCTACTGAGTCTGGAGTATTCCTTGGACTACGACGTCATGTCAAATTATTCCCAGGTAATTTGTGTGTGCAGCAAAGAAGCCAAGTCTGTGCACTTTAAGATTGTTCCTAAGAAGCTGGGGCAGTTGCCTCTTGCTGTAGCTGCTAAAGATATTGTCTCGTCCGCTTGTGGAAATACCAGTGAACAGATTCATCTTGGTGTGAGTGATGCTGTCATAAGGAACTTGCTGGTTGAGGTAAGTTTGTCATCTGCTCATAATATTAAAACCTCTTTTGTCTGGTTTTTGTTTTAATGCCTTTGGCTACATGTCCCCATTCTGTCATCCTTGTTTTCTGCATTAGTAAGAATAGCAAGGGTGGGGGCTGGCTTGCATCTTGTACCAACAGCATTCACGTCATAGAGCAAGCTGTTTGATAAAGAGGAAGCCGGAAAAATGGTGACGCGAGTGCAACCCAACAAAAAAGAGATTTCTATTAGAGTGGAATTTAACTGCTACTGTATGTTAAGTTTATTCCCATGTAATCCATATGAGTGTTAGCCATAGTAATGCTATTTTTGGGTGCTTTTTAATGCTTCCTAGCAGGGCCAGGGTTTCTCCTGCATCTTTCTTGAAAAAGAAATCCTTGAAAATAGGAGGTGCAGCTCTGTTCCCCTTCCAATATCTACCCTGGAAAGTTCAAAAGCAAACACATTGCTCCTAGGGTAGAAACACACATACGTAATTGACCACTCCCAGGGCCAATGTAACACAATGAATGTTCAATGACAGAACAACAACAACAACTGTTAAGAATTCCAACTAGCTGGAGGCAAACCAGTTGGCTATTTACAAATGCAGCTGAGAAGTTGAACCAGGGACTACCAGCAACAAATTCAATTAGTGGTTAGAACGGATCTTGAACCCGAGATCTCTGGATCTCAAGGCAAGCACCTTAACCACTGAGACGCACCGCCTCCCTCAAGATAATAGAGAGCTTTAGATTCTAGTACGAGAACGACTACGAGTACAAGATTTTCTCATGAGGCAACAGTGAGCGTGTGCAAACCAGCGTCATTTTGGCGGGAAAAACGTGAAGCTGCCGTCATTCTAGTACGAGGTTTTGCAAAAATGTTGTCGAATCAAAACAAGTCAACAACACGGTAGCAGTTTTAGCTTTTTTTCATGAGCAAAAAGGCTCAGTTACCAGCCATAAGAATAACTGAGCAACCTATATTGCTAACAAAGAGTAAGATTGAGCGTATGGGTTATAAATTTCCTTAGTATTTTCGCTAAAAACGGGCAGTCAAAACTCGTACTTGTTCTCGTCCTCGTCGTAGAATCTAGGGCCCTAATTTAATACTTAAAGCCTGCTACGAGCATAGAAGGCCCATCAGGCCGGTGCTTATCTCTGGTTACTGTAGCATGAAGCGATTAGGAGTATTTCTACTCCCCCCCTGGATGGGATGCTAGTCCATCGCAGGGTTACCCCCAGCATTAAATTTGCTGGTACCCATTTATACACCTGGGTGGAGAGAGGCACGGTGAGAGTAAAGTGTCTTGCCCAAGAACACAACACAATGTCCCCAGCCAGGACCCGAACCCGGACCACTCGATCCGGAGTGGAGCGCACTAACCATGAGACCACCGTGCCTCCCACACCAAGATAATTACTTGCCTTGCTCCAAATGTGGTGTGAGTTTGATTCTCTGATTCAACGTCATATGTGGGTTGTGTCTATGGGTTCTCTACTCAACTCCATGGTTTCTCTATGGATACAATCTTCCAATATAGTAGCACACTTGTGCTCAGTTAGATAAAGTTCCGTGTATTTTTAGACTGAGCACATTGCCATTTTTATTTATTAGCCTGAAGGAGTCCGCCAGGAGTACACATACAACAGTTTTGTCTGTCTGAAAGGTACGTGAACTCACCCAGTTTTTTTTATTGTCATAATTAACAAAGTGAATCAAGGGACAAATAAGACCTTTGTAAATTTCAGTCTTAAAAGTTGCCACAATTATTAACGTATAAGAAGTTGCCAGGTGGCCTGCAAGAGGATCAATTTTTTGGCTCTTGTGTGAAAAATCAGTCAACCCTTTCATAATGTTGTACATTCTCTTAACCATTTGTGGTAAGTGATGTATTTGTGGAATCATTAAGTTCTTCATTATTATTATTATTATGGAAACTTAGTGATATTGCGGTTTTACATGATCAATAGCATAGCGAGACTAGTCCTAGGCTATGCTATATAATTTATAAATATGAATGTTCAGTTAGACTATTCCTTTCAACGCTCTGCTCCGTTCTTCCTATCTCTTATAGGTATAAAAGTTCTCTATTTCAACGTTTTGTGATATGATCCATTTCTGGCTCTTCATTATTAGATATTGCGTCTCTTCTTCGTTCTTTCCAGTTAAATGTTCATTGAGATCATTCTTCAAGCTCTGGTTATTATTATTATTATTATTATTATTATTATTATTATTATTATTATTATTATTATTATTATTATTATTGTCATGATTATAATATGAAGATAAATCATCAGCTGGAAGGTTTACAATGAAAGTGCATCAACACACTTTGCTGAAAAAAATTCAAACTCAGTTTTGACCTGTTTGAAATTAATAGTTGCGTACACAATTTAAGATGCAAGGAATTTTATAAGCCAGGAATTAAGACAATTTATTTTGGGAAACACCCGCTAAAATGCGTAGGCTCTACACTATGGAGTAAACTCCGACCAGGTATAAGGAACTCACCATTGTTGTATACATTCAAGACAGCCATAAGGAAGGTGGCCTTGCATCAAATTCTAAACAGTACTTGTACAAAGTGTACAATACGTTGTTCTTAAATTCATTTAAAATTTTATTTCTAGTTAATACATTATGCCTGATGCCACCGCGCACTTGTGGCTCACTTGTTTGAGCATAATTTGGGCTGTCATGTGGGAGGTCGCGGGTTTGAAAATCCCGGCCGGATCGACACTTAGGTTCTTAAAATAACTGAGGAGAAAGTGCCGCCTTTGTCATTTCTTGGTGAGACTTTCAAGTCTTCTTGTATAAGGACCATAAACTGTCGGCTCCGTCTCACAAATATCTTCCTTGTTTATAAGTTGCCTGTTTGACGTTAAAGAACCCACACACTATTAGAAAAGAATAGGTGATGGAGTCCCTGGTGTTGTGGCTGTCCTGTTCTCTCCAGCAGAAGTGGCCGGCTTGGCAGTGATGTCTCTAAAAAAAAAAAAAAACTTACGGTGTATGAGGCCACCTAAGCATAAACAGCCATAAGTCAGAAGCGGACTTTGCTGAGTGCTGGAACATGTAGATGTTGCTGTAGATATATGCTGTTCTTAAATTCACGTAATTTTATTATTAGTTTTAACATTGTTTTAGAATTGTAAATCGAGGACCGCAATTGGTGGTGTACAACTGTTAGCATTCTTATCGACACTTTAATGAAGTTATTATTATTATTATTATACTAGCAGTTCTCATTGAGAAGTGAGTGCTGCCGTTAAAGGTGTTTTTGAATGCAAATACGACAATGAGAATTTCAAAAAAAATATAACTTATTTTATTTGCAAAATGACATGGTTACATGTATGTTCTCTGAGTATAATATTAATAAGTAACTATTGGTGTGACTGAGGCTTTTGTTGGGATTATGCTTGTAGTAATTGCTAAAAGTGGAAAATAAATATATTGGTTAATGAAAACAGAAGGTGTAACGAATATCACTGTCTAAGGCAACATGTAATAATAAGGGCTTTTTAACTGAGTCTTAGAACCACTAGAGACACTTTCTTTTCTCTATCTAGCGCAACGTGGGAATAAACTAAATACTTGGTGTAACAACAGTCACTGTGGTGTAACAACAGTTACTACATGTATAACGGCAATAACGGGTTCATGAACTGATCGTTAGGACAATTAGTGACAGTGACACAGTGTAACGCAACCTGTAAAAGACTATTTTTTGTTGTAGTTTAAACGGTACTCAACATTATTCTGCGAGGTTGCCACCTCCGGCAACTCCTCTATTGAAAGACTATTGGCATCGGGTACCATTTTATTGGTTAGTGCATGAAAATACATGCGATCTCCATGACATAGATATTTGTTTGTGTCCATAAATCGACCAAATTCGATCGATTAAAAAGCAAAGCTGCAAGTGACATAAATGCACACTGTCGGCCTCTAGAATGCTCACTGGAAGCTTCATGTCCTTGATGAATGCTTCCTCGAATAGAAGTAATCATAATAGATCACCAAAAAGTGCCAAAACTCACCTGTAAACAGCGATTTTCAAGCACATGCGATTTCCCGCTGAGCAAGCATATGTCAATTTTTTTCTTATAAGACAGCTGCTGATTGGCTAGACTGCGCCATATAACAGGATTTCTGATTGGCTGTTTCTTAATGCAAACGATGGGTCAAACCATGGAACCAAAATTTCTCGATGGCTTCAAAAATATGAAAGCTGCCTATCTGCAGCAACTAGAAT
>OX421448.1:54658721-54671221 GCA_949126865.1 Montipora capitata
GAAATTTGTTCGAAAATATATTAAAAAGAACGTACCGAAATCTTCTGCCATGCATTTATTTACCAAGTTGAGTGTACATTATCGTAAGTTAGACTATATGTTTGTAAGACCAAGGTCTGCTGTCAAGAAGAGGAGTATGAAAAGGAAATGGTGTACAGCACATCAAAGGAAAAAACCTAAAAGTTGTGGTCGAAGAGTGAAAGTTAAGTGTAACTACACTTCAGTAAGATCTGTTTATAAGGACGTTGACCATAGAATGAATCATACAGAGTTCAAGCTGTGTAATGATATAGAGAAAAATCCTGGGCCCATTGATCATACCAGAACTATTCAAGTGCCTTATAGTCAAGGCAATGTGGAAGTGTTTGGCAAAAATGCAGGTACTCAGTGTGTAGCAATGTCTCTTACTTCACTGATTTATAATTACAGGAGAAGTATTAGCTCATCAATGGATTTGGTTAACATCATGAACATTGGTAATGAATTGTATTCTGGATTATCTAGACTGTCAAGACAAACTTTCCTGTTATTGACTGAGTTGCCGGAAGTGCTGAATGTGTTTAATACAGATTATCAGCTTCAGTACAGTTCAAGTTATAGTGGTACTGTAAATGGCAGAGCCATTATACATGATTTAAGTTTCTGTATGCCTTTGGTTGATGCTTTGCTGACATTAGTAAGACAAAACTACCAATCGTTTCTTTTGACAATTGAGTGTAGTACTGTTTACTGGGTTGCCTATGGCAAACCCAGTCGGAATCTGTGTTTAATTTCGTGGGTTTTTTAATTTTTTTCGGTGTTGGTAAAAGTCTTGCCTGTCACTTCCCTGCTAAGCGGTGGCTTTGTGCATAGAGCCTTCTGCGCGTATTTTCTTAGGATCGAAAGGGTAGTGGGAAATGCGTAGATTTCTCTGGTGGACACAGTAGAACGATTAACTTAACCGGCAATGGCGTCGAAAGTCATGTAACGCGAATGGCGTTTTAGTGGATCTTTGAACAAAATATACCCTTATGAAGCTCATGAATGGCAGGTCAATTGGATATACAGGCGGTGGAATCTTAAAAGCGACGAGTAATGGACTTCGACAACAATCTATCGCCCGTCGAGCCGAAATCAAAGTGAGCTGTATTTACCTGAAGTATATGGTAATTTGACACAATTGAGTTTCTTGCCTTCACGCACGCAATGAAATAGGAAGAGGTTCTCGCCTCTAAGAGCAAATATGTTGTTTGTTTCAATAAATTTTTCGCTGGAAAAGGATTCTGTGGTATTTTGTGCCTTTGTGAATTATAATATCATGTTGTGTATTGAAATTTCCGAGCTTAAGGTAATTCCTTAGTATTGCATTGGGCATCCCTACTGCGCACGATTTTCGCGTCATTAGCGCGCGCACATGAGCACGTGCGCATACAAAACGTAAGAGATTTCGCTCAAACTAAACCCGATAGCGAAACAAATGCTCCTTTTCTCTCAAACGAGCACGGTGACTCCCGATTTTTTTTTCAGGTATTTTCTAGGAACAGTCTAATAAAGAACATATTTGAGGAAGAAAAAAAGTTTGATAGTAGAACATGATTTTTTTTTTGGAAAACAGTTCCGTACTGGGTGTATCATACCCAAGGCGAGGACTTCAAGCTAACCACGGAACTGTCCCAAAAAGTGCACTATTCCCACAACCAGGGAATCAAAGTAGGCGTAAATGAAGCATTACTGCTTATGTAATTAAAGAAGCTTTATTTTCAAAATAAAATTTTGTCTTTGAAGTAACCAAGACTTAATTCTGTATGAAGGTGATTCGAATTTTTAACGCGAAAACAGTAAAAATACCCCATTTTACGAGCCTGCTGACGCGTAAACAAGCACGGTGACCCCATTTTTTTATTGCATTTTTTTAATGTTCATATCATGAATGTTAATTACGCCAAGTTTCCAAAAAAGTTTGATAGTAGAACAATTTCAAGGGAATTACCTTAAGGTTGAAATGTGATATGGGAGAAGTTTTTTAGTATTGCTCTGTAAGCAGGAAGGGTTCACAGGCCTGTTGGAAGCGTGCTTGACTTTCAACAAAATGAGCCCCAAAATCAGTGAAAAATTGTGACGCAGATGAATAATAAAGTAGCTGCTATTTCCAAAATGATGAAATTACCTGGTGATAAATAACGTCGTACGCGTCTTGGAGAGTAAATTTTGACTTTGCATAAACAAGAGTTGAGCGATTGTGATCTTTGTTTTGACTTCGCTCATTTCATTGTCAAACTTTATAACACTTGACAGAAAAGGAAACTTACAAAAACCGGGTATCTTGCCATCATTTGACACAGATGCTTCACTGTTTGGCGAGTAAACATGCCGCGGTAACTTAATCACGGCGCCCGCTGAATTCCGGCCATGTCACTTTCGATTTGGCGATTTATTTGAACGTAGCAAAAATCTCCCAAAATGTTTGTCGCTGATCGTAACTTTTTATATTCTATATTCACGGTTCAAAATTAATGTTGTTTTAATGTCGTAAATATGTTATTCTCGATCGACCGTCCTGGAGACTTCCTTCTGCTCTTTCTAAAAACTGTGTATCAATAGTTATTTACTTTTGCATCAATATTTGTTTTTGCATAAAGTAAGCTAACAAGATCTGTACCTTGCTGAGTTCGCATTTGTTAGCGTTAATAGTCGCACCCGTGTTATTTTATGGGGTCCTTATTCTCTAGGCAGACTCTGTAAAAAATGATCGGGCTCGGTTGCTCAGGAACCCAATATGATCCAAGACTTCTACCATGGCACTACAATGATAGACAATACCAAAACAATATCGTGCACTGTTAGAGCTACATATTACGCAAGGACAGATCCGTTTCGTCGTACGAACGTGTGAGGACCTGTGGGCCAAAGGGCCTCTTCTGGTATGACTTCTTAATGACCTTGAAAAAAATTGTTTGGAACGGTGCACGTACCACAGGCAACCCAGTGTACCCTCACGGAGGGTCTAGTTTATTTTTTCCCCTGTCGGTAAAAGTCTTGCCTGTCACTCCCCTGCTAAGTGGTGTCTTTGTGCGTAGAGCCTTCTACGCTTATTTTCTTAGGATCGAGAGGGTAGTGGGCAATGCGTAGATTTCTCTGGTGGACACAGTAGAACGATTAACTTAACCGGCAATGGCGTCGAAAGTCATGTAACGTGAATGGCGTTTTAGTGGATCTTTGAACAAAATGTACCCTTATGAAGCTCAATAATGGCAAGCGAATTGGATACTGAACAAGACAGGCGGTCGAATGTTAGAAGCGACGAGTAATGGACTTCGACAACAATCTGTCGCCCGTCGAGCCGTAATCAAAGTGAGCTGTCTTTCTAAAATTTTGCCAAGTGTGGTGTTTTGTACAACACTCAAACCAAATGGACAGTTCTCTGGTAACTCAGTATGGGTTTCAACAAAGACAAAGAAGGAATCCATATAGTGGATCTGTTATCTCAGTTGTCTCGCTATTTGTCAGATTTGTATTTACCTGTTTTCAACTCTGCACAGTCTTCCGGTATAACAATTCGAAATTTCACTAATAAGTCATTGACGTGAATGGCGTTTTAGTGGATCTTTAAACAAAATATACCCTCATGGAGCTCAAGAATGGATCGTCAATTGGATGAGCAAGACAGCGCTGAAAAATAAATATCTGGATTTTAAGAGACGAGTAATGGTCTTCGACAACAATTTCATTTTTCGCCTTTGGATATCAAGTGAGCTTTGTTTCTAATATTTTACTAACTTGGTATTATATAAAATACGGAAATCAAATAGCAATTTTTTTATGGATTTAACCATAGTTACTAACTATGATTTAACAAATTAACATTGAAGGAATCGAACGCCTATAAGAATGCATCACAGTGTTTACTCAAGTCGCATCTTAGTTGTCTGACAATTTACGTTTACCGGTATTTTGTACTCAACTCTGCAAAGGTGTAAAATATTTGGAAATGTGACAGTGAAGATTATTTGAATGAAAGGTGTTGTCGCTTTTGTGCTTCATTATTTACTGTCAGCGTTCCGAGTCGAAAAGGGTTTTGATGTGAACTGTCAAAAATGTATTTAATTGCATCTCTTGTTTGCACGCACGCAATTGAAATAGGAAGGTATTTTTGCCTCTAGTAGTAAATATGTTGTTTGTTTCGATTAATTTTTCGCTGGAAAAGGATTTTGCCGAGATATTTCCAGCCTTTGTGAACTTTAATATCATGTTGTGTAATTTTCGAGCTTAACAAATTTGCATACGTGTGTTGAAATGTGATACGGGAGCATTTTTGTGGTATGGATCGTTTTCACGTGACGTCATCATTTTCGAAAATCCAAAACTAAAGAGCCACGAAAGTTTTTATCCTCATCAGGCATAAGAGGCGGTAAATTTGTATCCATTTGCAATTTTAAAGCTCAATAGCGTGCTTCGTTTCGAAACCAGAGCATTTTGAATTTCTAAGTTATAGCGGTGCGTGACACGAGGCGACGATCGAGTTTTTTGAGAAATATATATTTATCTCATGGTTTTGAGCCTTTTTAGAATTTAAAGCATTAGGAAAGGTGCTTAGGTAAATAGCTGTTTGTTCAGTACAGATGATCACTCGCCTAGATAGCCAAAGTAAGTAACAGATGTTGACACTATTTTCCGGCCGCCATATTGGTGCACCACAGATGTACACCAACATTGCGTTTTCATACTGGGCTCTGTAAATTTCTGCGAAACATTTCGACGAATACCTGAAGTTTGGGGAAACGCACAGGCCAAAAACTTGGAGAAGTGTCTTCTTCATTTATCTTCTACAACATCACGAATTCTTGACTTTTTCCACTGGATGGTTTTCGATTTATTTTTTTATTGCGTGACAGTGAAAACGATCTATAGTGTAACGAAAATAAACAGGTCTGTTGGAAGCTTGCTTGAGTTTCAACAAAATGACCCCCCCAAAATCGGCAAAAAAAATCTGACACTGATGAATAATAAAGTAGCTGCTATCCTCAAAACGATGGAATTACCTGGCGATAAATAATTTTATAACCTCGTCTTGGAGAGTAAAGTTTCGACTGTCAACCTGAAGAATTGGGCGATTGTGATCTTTGTGTTGAATTCGCACATTTCTTGTCAAACTTTATAACACTTGAAAGAAAAAGAAAACTTACAAAAACAAAAACCCGGTATCTGTGTCAAATGTTGATTTGACACTGTTTCGCGAGTAAACATACCGCGGTAACTTCATCAGGGCACCCTCTGAATCCGATGTAACTTTCGATTTTGCGCTTTTACTTGTGCAGCCAAAAGTACAATAGCAAAAATCTCCCAGAATGTTTGTCGGTGATCGTAACTTTTTATATTCAGGGTTAAAAATTAATGTTGTTTTCGTGTCATAAATGTTGTTGCTGATGGCAAAATATTTTATTCTCGATCGACCGTCCAGAAAACTTCCTTCTGCTCTTCCGAAAAACTTTGTACCACTATTTATTTACTTTTGCATCAATATTTGTTTTGCATAAAGCAAGCTAACAAAATCAGTTCCTTGCTTGGTCCGCATTTGTTAGCGTTAAAATAGAATTTTCGGTCCAATGCTTCAGTTTTGAGGGGTATATTGTTTTTGGTCTCGCATCCAGATACTAACCCCGCCGAACAGGGCTTAATTTCAGCGAACTATTGTAGCTGTCAGATGCTCAGAGGGCACGCTTAAACTTGTGGTGAAAAGAAGTTGTGAGGGAACTTGAAAATTATTAACACGTCAGCCCAGAAGCCAATGTTTCTCGCTTCTCTTTTATTTGTTATTCTTGAGAGACTGGAATGCTGTAGTTCAATACCACACAATTCAGTGCCTTCTGATTTTCTGTAACATGTACCACAGGCAACCCAGTGTATGCTTCACGGAAGCATCTCGTTTTAATTAAGATGTCATCCGTTATTCACTGCTTTGTATTCTTCATTTGTCAGGTTGTCTTATTGCTCGTTTTCACCGTGGCAAACCTTGGTAACTCTGCTGCATAGGTTTTCTTGAAGCCCAGATGTTCAAAAGCCAATTATCCGTGATTACATACAAACTGAGGCTTAAATTTGCTAATCGAAAGGCCTTAACCTTGTAATTTTATGGTGACGGAAAGCAACAGTCTAGTAAATTTTAGGGGCATAGTTAAGTCTTGTGGAAACTTTATGTGATCAGAAAATAGACTGCAACCCAAGTGTTGAACAACTGGGCCCTGGTCTCTACCTCAAGTCCTTATCTTTGCTTTCACCTCTCTTCTGTTCCTCAAGCCATTTCTCTTCATTTCGCCGTGAAAGCACTCTCCCTCTGTTGGGGGTAAAGACCTAACAGTGAAATTATTAACCACTTATATGGGGAGCTGTAACTCATACCCAACGCAATCGTTTTTTTATGAGTGCTAGGTACAAGGGTTAGGGCTTTCCCAGTCCCATGCAGGGCCCAACAAATATTTCTGTAACTGGTGACATAAAAAATGTGTGATATAATGGTATAGAAGGGCTCAATGGTTTTCTAGATCTGTTTAGTATCAGTATTGATCTTTTGTCTCTAAATTACAAATACAAATCGCAGTAACATTGCAACTGTATTGCCATTTACACTGCATCACTAATTTTTCCAACTTTGCCTTTTCCTGCAAGGTTGACAGCCTTTGTATTACGGTCCTTTGCGCAGGCGCAACCTTTCATCTTTGTTGATTCAAGCCAACTCACAACAATCCAAAAATGGATAACTGGGAAGCAACAGAAGGATGGCTGCTTCCCCAAGCATGGAAAGCTGATCCATAAACTGCTTAAGGTTTGTAACCAAAGCCATGCGAGTGCTATGCAGTGGTAATTCTGGTCAAGGAGTTCACTCGGTTTTTAACCATTCTCTAATGATCTTCTTTACTTCAGCTAGACTTTAGCCTGCTCCACAGACGAAACCAAACCTCTGGTTAGGTCCGTCTGCAAATCAGTGCCAAAATACTTGTTCTGGACCTCGATTTGAGTAGGCACCATGATTGGTCTGTTAAGAAAAACACTTGTTTGACAAGACTGGTAATAGCCAATCAGGTTAGAGGGAAATTTGAAACACAATTCCGCTTGCTCGTTGAGTCCGTTGGGTGTCTAACGAGTGTTAGACAATGTCTGGGACGCAGGCTACTAGACTTTTATACCAAGAAAGAAGTAGTACTCGCACAAATCCCATAATACAGTTCATTTTGGGAGATAATTGGCATTAAAAAAATGGATATCCAGTTCACTGAAGCATAATACAGCCCCAAGACTAGAGTAATTAACTCGTATTGTCTTTATGTAAAGAACCCCCCAAGACGTCTTGCATTATGGGATTGTGCAAGTAGTGAATACCATTGAATTGACTTGGAATAATGCAGCAATAATAATGATGACGATGATAATAATAACAATAATAATAATAATAATTAATGTCTATGTTCCTTTTGTTTTGTGTTAAAAGTGCTCAGAGCTACTAGATATGAGCAGACATTGACTTAGCCTGTGCGACTTCCGGTGATTGTGTGAAAAAGGAACCTCACTTATCTCCCCGGCACTACGAGCTGAATGCAAAACAGCACGTGCTTGGTCAGACAAGAGTATCGGTTTCCAGGCGATATTCAAAAGGCATCGCAGCCAATAATCGTATCTAATGTCAGGGTGAAGCACTTGCAGGGAACAACATTGCCTGAAACTACTCGAATACTGAAAAATGTGCTTGAAAATTTAACGTGTCACCTTAGCTCGCAGGTTGTGAACAGCTGTCGTAGTTTTTTGTCGTTGTTACTGTTTCTTCTTTTGGAAAACCTGAAAGACGACTTCCAATCCAAACAATAAGGCAATCTTCTTTTTCAGGCAATCACCAAACCGCCGACCAGTTGGCTCAATTGAGAGTGCACTGGTCTTCTGTGCGGGAGGTCGGGTTCGAACTCCGGCCAGTCCAACACTCAGGGTCTGTAAATAACTTAACTGATTAGAGGGTAATGAAAAGTGCTAGTTTTGTACCCCATATGAACCATGTGAGCTTTAGCCCTAGTAATGGAAATGTGCCCACACAAGGACAGAGAAAAACTCCGACCAAGGTGGGAATTGAACCCACGACCTTCGGGTTAGATCACCGCTGCTCTACCGACTAAGCTACAAGGTCAGACGGGAGCAGGCCGTGGGAACTGAAGATGTTAAAGTCACGGCAATGAACATGTACAAGTACAAGGAAGGGTTACGTTTTTACTCACGTTGGCCGTGTAGCACTTTATATTTCAACAGACTTAACTAATTAGAGTGTAATGAGAAGTGCTAGTTTTGTACCCCATATGAACCATGTGAGCGTTAGCCAGGTAAGTCTGTTAAGTCTGTTGAAATATAAAATGCTACACGGCCAACGTATTTAAATAACTGACGAGAAAGTGCTGCCTTTGTAACTACATCTGCAAATAGTTAAACTTTCTAGTCTTCTCGGATAAGGACGATAAGCCGGTGGTCCCGTCTCACAGCCCTTGTTCATTATCTCTGTGGGACGTTAAAGATCCCATACACCATTCGAAAAGAATAGGGCACAGAGTTTCTGGTGTTGTGGTCTGACCTTTCCAGCATGTGGTCGGCTTGGCAGGATTAGTATAGCTTGAAGGGCTTTTGTGCGAATGAGACCACAGTTGTGTACAACAGCCAGAAGTCCGTCTACTTAACCAAGTGCTGGAGCCAGTCACACTCAACCCTCACACATTCATTCCAATACTGCACCGTGCTGATTGCTTTTCTTTTGTTTTATCATTTTAGGGTGGAGTAGGAACTGAAGCCACACTTACTGCATTTGTCACAGTGTCCCTTCTGGAATCTGGAATGAGTCGCAAGGTAGGGATCCAAAATCAGAAGTAGCATGAATCAGAACATGCACAGTTCCTTTTAGTCAAGTGTTTTGATAGCTGTTTTTTTGAATTTGTGTTCTTTTACAGGATGAAACCATTCATCGCGCTCTTAACTGTCTAAGGAGTAACATTTCAAATCTGACTGATTCCTACTCGCTGGCGCTGTTTGCTTATACATTCACCTTGGCCAAAGATCCCAGTTACATTGATTTATTAATTTCCCTTAAAGACAATGCCATCATTGAAGGTTAGTAACATTGTTTCCCCTCCCCCCCCCAACCCCATTCAGCGCTTGAGTAAAGGTGTCGTTTGCCACCATCATCAGGTTCCAAAACTATACGAATTTAACCCACTTGTTACATCATCCTAGTAACTTTGATTTGATTCTTTAATTCTCATTAATCAGCAAGGAGTATGGGGTGCGTGGCTGGTGTTTGTTAAACCTGTCCATGTTTGCAGAAAAGTCGATCGGAAACCGACCTTCTAACTTCGTGTTCTTTCGTTTGTTTCTGGTTTCAGTCCACTTGTACCGCATGCCGGTTTCACTATGAAAACCTTCATCTCATGAGCGTTTTTTAAAATTACTTATGTCCAATCGCAATTTTCTTTTCATTATTACTTGTTCGTAGTCGACTTTGGAGAATAAGAAATTGGCTAGGCTGGGGGCGATATAAGCTGTTTAGTCATTGCAAAATTGACATCTGTCAGTTGCCTCAACAAAACAAAATAACCTTAACCCTACCCCGTTATGAAAGAAAGAGTAAAATTCAACCACAAAGCATCAGAAATGTCAATTCTAGTCAAAGTTGTCTTTGCTCGAATCACCCATCCACACTTACCTTGGGATGTCGTTGTCTTGGGTTGGAATAGGCTACATTAAATTCCGTGCGATCAAGAGAACAGAGAGCACAGAGTCGGGGTTCAGGCGCTTAATTTGCTCTTTTCCTTTGCTATCAACGAAAAATGCAAATTCTTCCCCTAGATTAAGAAAATGACAAACAGCGGTGATAAACATTGTATTCCAACGCATTTTTTTATACAGAACTTGACGTTTCGTATGCTAGTCAACATACATTTTCAAAAGTGACCGTTACAATTTTTGAAAACTATATACATAGATCTTAAACATTAGAGGTCTGGAACCTAGACTTAATGTCAATATTAGTAGTGAGAAGTTGTTGCTGTTTTACTCCTCACTGGACACGTACTGCTGCAGATCATTTTTCTCAGTCTAGGTTCCAGACTTCTAATGTTTACGATATATATATATAGTTTTCAAAAATTGTAACGGTCACTTTTGAAAATGTATGTTGACTAGCAAACGAAACGTCAAGTTCTATATTAAAAAAATGCATTGGAATACAATGTTTATCACCGCTGTTTGTGTTATTTTCTTAATCAAGCTACGATGGCCTAAGAACAAGAGTTTATACGATACTGTTCTTCCCCTAGACCTTGTTCTTGCGCAATTCGATTGCTGACAGGTGAGAGAGGAATAATAACAATTTGTGGTGGCGCGACTAAAAACCTTCATCTGTTATTTTCCACTTCCCTTGAAGCAATCACTTTTCCGGGAACGAAATACATTTTTTTTTTACTTAGAAGGAAGTACTTTTTCTTATTGAAATAGTTTCTTCGTGTTTATGAATTTTGGGGCTAACACTGTCTCTCGAATTTATGTAAACAGATGGATTGATGCATTGGGAAGAGGTCAAAGAGGTACCAATTGCACGACCTAACGAGTTTAGGTGGTCGAATCCGTATTACCGAGCCCGAGGAGCAGACATAGAGATGACTGCCTATGCTCTGATGACTTATACTCTATTGGCCGAAACTGACCCTTCTCTGATCGGTCAGGCAATGCCTATTGTTAAGTGGCTCACAAAACAGAGAAACGCCCTGGGAGGATTTGCATCCACACAGGTACTTGGGTATTGGCACAAAGAACGAATTTGCAACAAGACCACAATAAACACTTAATGACTGGTCCCGAGGGAAACGGTTCATTTTGTTTCCCGAGAATCTCAATGTTTCCCGACGGACCAGTCATTAAGTCATTTGTTATATAGCACAAAAAGAAAAACATGCAACGGCAACAGCAACGGCGGTCGTCGGTCAACATTCGCGGACTGTTACCCTCTGACGTCATAGATTTTGCCCGCTCAGAGACGTTTGGCGGGAAACAATTTTATTCTTAGATTTCATGTGACCTCGAAGTAACCAATGAGAGCGCGTGCTTCTCGGGGGGAAAAAAATCAGCTATATAACAATAATAATTAGTTGAATGGCAAAAACGATGTTTAAGTGGAGCTTAAATGACGAGGTATTTTTGAGCCACGGTACGGCAACCGGAAGTGAGCTGTTTTACTTTTAACTTATCCTAACCCTACTACATTTATACCAGCAGTAATCGTAGATTATAGTGTATCCCCTTGGGGCCTTTGGCACATGTATCGGTTTCCATAAAACATCTATATCCTTTTACTCCTCGACTAAGTTTTTATTTCTCACTCTAAATTACTTGTGGACGACATCCGGAGGTGTTTTCATTGAAATGAAACTTCTGATTCTTTCTCCATTCGTTAGCCGTGATCCTTCCAAATTTCAGAGAAATCGACCGATAAGCGAATATTTTAGCGACGTGACGAAAAGTCAACAGATCGTAGGCAAGTTTTGGCATTGAGTTACGCAATGATAGATGTCAAACATATTCCTTTCTTAAAATTCCTCCGAATTGCAAAGTATCCTCTCAGAAAACAAGAACATTGTTCTAAAAGCTTATTCTGTGCAAAAAGTAGGTTTTGGAGGTAATTTTGAGAGTGGAAAACACGTTTCCGACCGAAGGTTTGATCACGCCACGTGAAATACTAATATAACAACACAACAACTGATACGCTAACCCTAATTTGACTTGTTGCCGTAAAAACCATCCAGATGTTTTCTCCTTGTCTCTAAAGAAGCCCTCTATTTTTTTCACTATTCGACTAAAATTCCCTGTTTTTCACCCTACTGCATGGGCGCCATTTCGGTCTCGCTTGAAGGCGATCTTGGCAAGTCAAATAATGATGTCGATAAAACTGGCCAGTGATACGCTAATTGCCATATCTCGTATCGGCATGCTGGATGTTATTGTGACGTTTCAAAATGGCGCAAAAGAAACGCTCGGCATGCTGGATGCTATTGTGACACACAGATTTGGAACCGACTGCCAACTTCTTTTCTCGATTTCTCGCGCATGAATACACAGAAAACCCAACCATTCAATTTACTGAACTTTTGAAAAAGTGAGAAGTCTGCCTTATCTCACAGAAACGTTTTCTGCCGAGGTTAAATAATTTACATTGATCAAGATACACTCCTTTGAACCTCTGCAGGACACGTGTGTTGCCCTACAAGCTCTGAGCAAGTATGCCAGCAAAGTGTATTCCAACACCACTTCGCTCACAGTTCAAGTTGGAAAGAAGGCTGAACAGCAGTTTAGAGCTTCATTCATCATAACGGACGAAAACAGACTTGTCTCCCAGAGGACTGAGGTAGGTTCTTTGCCAAGAGCAATGTTTAGGAAGTTAAGGGCAAATTGTTAGTGTTCACTCTCCGCCGATGGGACCACGAATCCATCGCCCGAAACGGAAAATA
>OX421448.1:54676221-54711221 GCA_949126865.1 Montipora capitata
AATCCAGGGATATTTTTGCGCTGTTTAAGACTACCCGGAGAAATTGGATCTTACTAAGTATTCTTGGTATCCAAAAAGAAAATTGTGAAAGAACGCCATACGTTGCTTTACATTTTAAAGCTTTTTACAATGAATTATCTTTGCAAAATGTGTTGCTTCCCCGAATTTACTTTTGGATTTCAATAACACTTGTTAAGATCTACATTTCTCGCCTAATCATAAACCGGGGCAAAAATACCCTTGAATTAGTAGGCACCGACTTTAAATGAGAATTTAATAAAACAATTATTTCATTTGCGCTTGTTGGATATTAGGCTGGTTATAGCCAACTCGGCGCGTATCATCTCATATCCAACGCGCGCTCAGGGAATACTTGTTAGATATTTGAACTGCGAAAATTGAAATACCGATGGAAAGTTAAAGATATCGCAGTTGGCTTGATAGCTCAGTTGAAAGAGCAGTTCAGCGCGATCACACCGTCAAGGGTTCGCGCCGTGTTCAAGCCTGCAATCGTGGTCACCTTTGTTTTTATGCACCAAAAAAGCATTCGTAAGAAGAATGTGCTTTATTTGTTTTCAAAAAAGTTATAATACGAACTACTTTGCTTGCCCCCTCCCCCTCACCCTCACCCTCCTCCCCCCCTCCCCCTCCTCGCCCCATTCACCCAAAGCAATGTTGAAACAGACTGCAGCTTTTCTGAATGGTCCTCCCAGATTGCCATCAGCATCAAAAAGGAAGGGGGAGGGGGGGCTGTATGATAGATGGTCTTCACAAATGTTCATTTTGGTGCCAAGTGTTCCAAGACGTTTGTCCAGGATTGTAGATAGTTTCTGCTTAACTGCGATGATCTCCCACTCTCCTGTATTTATTCCGTATTAATGGAAAGTCAAATTTACAATGAATTTCGGACTACATCGTTACAAAGCAATCCTTCGATTTTGTTGTCGTTGGTATCGCTTAGTCAAACATATTTTCGGAGCATTTGGAAAAGAGGTCCAAAGACTTAGGACCCTTTCCATTTGACAGAACTGAACGGCCAGATCGGGAATTTGGAAGGACTAACTCTACAAACCTTCAAATTAACACTTTGAGGGTGATATATACTCCTCCAGAAGAATGCGGGGGATTATCATGCAAGTGTTTCTTTAAATTGTTGCATTTTCTTTGCAAACTGACGGGTCTGGCCGGCCAGTTCTGACAAAAGGTCAATCAAGTCTATTGCCGCCGTCTAACTGCTAAACAGCTTAGTTTCGTGCTTGTTCTTACGACAGCACTCATTCCAAGGACTTATTTAAGCCAACAGAGCGTTTACAGATGTTAATTAACCCTTAGCTATCAAGTCGGTTTGTAATCCGCTTTCCACTACTGGGATTTTCTCTCCTGTTTTAGGTGGCTGGAGGAAGATACCTCCAACATGGCGGTTATTGATGTGAAACTCGTGTCCGGTTACGAGGCCGATGAGGATAGCTTGAAAGAGGTAAAGCTTGATTTTCCCGACGGGTCGCTCAGGCTATCGCGACACAAAACGGTGACGTAAAGCTGTTGACTGTACGGACGGCACACCCTCTCATTCGAATTCTCGCCTTCTCCGTGAACTCAAAAACAGCAAATACAAAAGCAGGCAGGGATGGACAAAATTGAAGAATAATTAAAATGGATTGCAACAGGGGTTTTCAAAACGGTTAATCCTAGCAGGTTTTCAAAGTTTCTCTCTTTTATATCGAACTGAAATTATATATGCTCACGACAGAGTTTTTTTGGTATGACGCAATGAGTCGTATTGCTTAAAAGTAATTTCTGGGTTAAAGTTAAGTTCCTTGGCGAGTAGGGGCGAATAATTGAAAACTATGCAAAATCAACCGCACTACCGTCACACAGCCCCTTAAAGATTAGAGTGGTTTACAGTTCGCATGTTCTCTCATTGCGCAGGTTCAGTACCGTGCAACTCCACAAAGATTAGAGTGGTTTATAGTTCTCATCTGATCTTACTGCGCAGGTTCAGTACCGTGGAATAGTCTGCGTCCCCGTCCTCAATCTATTTCCCATTTTTCCTACAGCTTCTCAAAACCCCCTCACTTGGCTTGAAACGGTACGAGATGGAAGGCCAACATGTGATCTTGTACTTTGACGAGATTGACAAGGTGTCGTTCATGTTCAAGATTTACCAGTCAACAGTTGTGAAGAAAACTAAGCCGGCAGCTGTTACCGTCTACGACTACTATGAAACGCGTGAGTAGACAGGGTGGAGAGGGTAGAGGGACGACAGATGATTATAATCTTTCAACACACCCCTCTTCCCCTGGTATTTCATTCTACCAATTTTTGAATTTCCCTTGTTTATTCCGGTTCAGTATCCGATGATGGTTGGTTATATGATGAATTGATTCATTCCTTGGTCAGGCTACACTTTTTGTTTCGTATAGTTTGGACATAACTGTCGAAAATTTTTGCTTTTGGTTTTTTTGTTCAGCGTTGCATACATACATACAAACTTAATTGACTACTCCCCATACAGGCTTTTCAGGGCCAATGAAACACTATCAACGAAACGACAGAACACAATGACAACAGCAACAACTGTTAAGAATCCCAACTGGCCGGAGGCAAACCGGTTGCTATTTACAAGTGCAGCTGAGAAGTTGAACCAGGGTCTTGAACGCGGCATCTCCGTATCTGAAAGACAAGGGCTCTAACCACTTGGCCTCCCCTTTTATCGAGTCGTCTGGCTGTCGTTCATGTGATCTGATAATTTCTTCCTTCAACAGATCTCTCCGCCACCGTGATGTACGAAATCACCGACGATTTGTGTGGACCCGATGAAATTCAGTAAATTTGGTAAGTTTTCATTTAGCTTGGATTTTCTCATGGAAATGATTTTAACAATTTATTTTAAAAGGAGTATCTCTTAGATTTGCCCGAGTTATTTTATAGCTTCTGGAAATAAATACAGACCACCGACTCGATACTCGCCGTCTCTAGATTGAAAGTATAAGTAGATATTGAGCCGGCGTTCAGGCCGATGACGCTCTCGACAAGGTCTTTTCGCGATCTTTTTGAGTTATCAGTTAAAGAAACTAATTATGATATCCAAGAGAGAAAATTCGGCGTGAAAAAGAGTTTGGTTACTTAATATGAATTTTTATGTGGATAGACTTTTTAAACTCCTTGATTTAATTCAAGGCTTCGATTCTCGCACTCGGGGCTGCCATATGTGATTTGAGTTTGTAGGTTCTTTAGTCTGCTACGGGAGTTTTTTCTCCAGGTACTCCAATTTTTCCCGTTCATTTGAAGTGATCCTCTTCGATTCACATATGGTTTGACTGGATTCTCTGTCTACCAAATTAGCAGAGCACTTTTCATTCGATTATACAAAACCGGTGCATATATTTCTTGGATTAAGGGGTTTAGTTTCTGAAGAAACTGTTGTACTGCTCCGGTATATTGGCCACCGTAGGGAGGTTTGAATTTTAAATTCCTTAACGGTGCTGAATTTACCATATTAATCGAGTTGATAAACCTCTTCATATATTTCTTGGCCCGGTGATCTTGTTAGCGTCTATGATATTGGCGTTTGTAGTACGTGGCATAGGGAGTAAATTCTGGTACTGCGGTGATCACTGTCGTGATAAGTAGGAAGCTCCTAAAGCTATGAAGCCCTGACTTCTAAGAAATAACTGATGCTGTTGGTTCTGGTCTTTTCAAGACCACAAGCCTGGCGTTGCTTTTCTTGCCCAAATTACTAATATCTATCCTCTTTTGCCAGGTGTGCTAAGTGGATCAACATTGCCAGAAGATTCAGATCGTGTCATATTTCATTACTTTATATTCCAATACTTTATATTCCAATATCATTTAACATATTCATATGCTGAGAGATGATTTGTTAGCCAATCTTATTGAAAGGTTATAGCACGAGTGAAGCTAGTTTTGAAAAGGAATTGAAATGGAAGGAGCTTTTTTCAAAGAGTGTTATAAAACTGACCTTGTACTCCAAGAAACATTTTGTAATGTTACATGTAGCAAGTTTAGAAACGTTTCAAGGAAAATAAAGTGTTTCGCACATTTCATAAAGGCTGTGTAATTTATTTCGAGCGCCTGACATTCAGCTAACGAACAGTTTAATGGATAAAACAAACACCGAGCATCCGCAAATCTTGCATGAATATGAATATCATGAACAAATGAACTCGGGATGAACGAAACCTAATTCGCCAGTCCCATATTTCTATCGAAGCTGGAAATGTCTGCTTCGAGTTGCTAATCTTATTCAACATTCACTTGGTACGTTTGACTTCAGTTTCCCTAACGGAACCACATAATCCACTCAAAGATACGAAATTGAAGTAAAGTCTTTCAAAAACAGTAAATACATTTTACGTTGTTGCACAATGCTGAAATTATCGTTAAAAGAAAATAGGATATAACGTACAAAGATATATTACAGTGAGTGCTGTTAACGTAGTGCAAGGTGTGTGCGGAAATGGAACATTCTGATTAAGACTTCAATGTTGGCGTGAAAGGGAGCACATGGTGATTAGTGGAGAGGGAAATGACCTCACGTCGATTTGTCATTGGGTCCTCAAATGACGACAAATCTTGTATTCTAATGGATATTTTGATTACGCTCAAAGGGAAGCCTACAACGGTCCATGATTTTACACACGTCATTCATTCCCCACCGTCGAAACAGAGCTGGACCAGCTTCTCTTGTTCCCTTAAAGATGTAACCGCTGATCACGTGATCTTAACGACTACGATAAGTAACAACATTTGGCCTTGATAAAGGACTCGGAAATTGAATGAATCAATCAGAAGACATGTGCCTTCCAAAAAGCACGGGAAGTAAGTGCATCACTCATGACTTTGCCTGTGATTGGTTGACAATCCATGTTCCGTCTTCCAATCACCAAGCTACCTATTGGAAGTAAACTAAAAGTCCTCTGAAACGAGAGGGTGTTTGAACGTGGCGTCAAGGTTGCTAAAGGTGTAAAACGCATAGAAAGCTGGTTAAAAACGTCAAACCAAATAAATCATGGTTTCAACTTTGAGTCAAACCATCATTTGCGAGAACAAGGGTAAAGTTGAACACAAGAACACTTCCTTCAACGTTTGCAGCAGGCGTGTTTGCTGACATCGGGTAATACTTGCCCAACATACGCACAACCTTTGTTAACGATGTTTAGTTCGACTGATGTTGAAATCGTTTTAAGGAACATCGTTTAAGTAATGGTCCGGCTAAGAAGCAGGCAGCCCAGCGGCAAAAGTACTTAGAAGCTGCGAAATATTAATTTTTAACTTCACTCCAATCGAGGCATCTGATTGGCTAATATCGGAAAATGTCGAAAAAAGATGAGAAAAAAATGAAAAAAAAGCCTTTTTTGGATTTCTTCTTCCCCATGCCCTTGATCTCTGTCTCTCGGCCAAATTTGGGCATTGTTCTATGCGCCAATCAAATGGCGCATAGAATCTTGACGATATTTACAAACATAGTTTTTGAAGGCATAATGATTTGTTCTACGAAACAGAATCTAATTTTTTAGACGGCAAGTCGATTACATTTTTCATTGAAATTCAAATTTCGCGCTTTTAGCTGCTTACACCAATGGGAACAGCCGAACTTAATTTGATTAAAAATGTTGGCACATTTTAACTAACCGACGCTATTGCTGCGGGCTATTGTTTTTCTGCCTGCTTCTTAGCCGGACCATTACTTAACAAGAAAGTGATACCACCCCTGTCCCTAAGAGAAAAGGAAAAGCATAAATTCACTCCCCGGCACGTTAACGTGGTCACAGGATGTGCAATAGTTGATGACTGTGGATGATGGTCCACGATACTAAAAGAGCACGATACCGTTTGGCCACCGACTACCAGGCACTGCCACTGAAATTTTCACGCGGCAGGGCCTGTCTCTGAAATCTGCCACCAACCTCCACACGAATAACTATTTAAATTAAAGGGAAAAAACGCGATGAAACTATCAACGACATTCACGAACCGTTTTCAAGGCTCAACTCTCATAGGAAAAGTATAACCAAATCATTAATTTTCACGAATAAATACAGTCACACAACAGTCAAAGATCAGCATATTTACACATTTTTAACAAAATAAGACACTGTTCATTGCACTCATATCCTCTACACATATACATAAAAAACAGCTTCTCATATGCACAGAAAAACCTTAATCAAATGATCTCGTCAGTGTCTCCTTCAAAAATATACTTCTAAATCCTCTGTTCCGACGTGTCCATGAATAGGATGAAAATACGATTATTCCGCTTCGACTTGGTACTTTCGTTCCATAGCATTCCAACCCAGGCTATTGAAACCCATTTTACTGAAGGTCTTAAGTCAAAGAGTGTTTGAAAATTTCATGCGCAGAATGGAACAGGATTTTCCAGATGACCTTTCTAAGCCCACCCTGGGAGCAGAGCCTCTTTGAAATTCACCTGAGGGCGAGCAAGAGAGAGACTCTACGGAAATCGCGTCAAGTCTTTTGAGGTGGCTGAACACAGTTTTTGATATTTTTGTTTCATTTACCTTTTTCTCTAAAACCCTTGATCCTTTGGTCACCAAAAATGGTAGCAAACAAGTTAACAACACGAACTTCGGTTTTTTGATACTTAAGCTGACGTATATGCCGTTGCCATGGTAACATGAATAAATATAAAAAGGCCTTTAAAACCCGTCTTGTTTATTTGCTGAAAATCTGGTCGTTAGATTTTCTTAATAATTTGCATGCAACAAGCTTGTAACGATGCTCACAAGTTTACACTATGTTAATAATAATTTGACAGAGATCTTTAATACCTTGTTGAACGTTCACTGGAATATCTAAAATTTCCTCGGTTAAAGTTCAATTTTTTTTCAACACTCCAGGTGCGTTTTTCCTAAAGTATTTTCGTGCCAAATTTCGTTAAATTCTAACTAGCGGTTCTCGAGAAATATGCCGGCGTATTTCGAGAAAGCTATTCCGCATTCAATCGCAATTTTAACTTACTACGCATGCGCTGCATTTAATTGGGTTCTTTAAATAATAATAATAATAATAATAATAATAATAATAATAATAATAATAATAATAATAACAACTTTATTTATCCTGGTAAAAGACCGGTCAGTCAATCAACAAAGGTTGATAGACTGGTATTAAACGGTGACCAGCACACAAGAATATATATAATATTAATAACAAAGAAAAATCTTCTCATAAAAGACTAGAACCATCAAAACAATTTGTTCAATTATGAGGAAAAATAGTACAGATAGCGGAAGCATTGAGCAAATAAAATGACTGCTGTATTGAAGCCATGTTTATTTTTTTTGCAATCCTTGTGCGTGCGCTGCATTGCGTTAGCAAGAGCGCGCGCGGAAATTGTGTTCGGCCACCTCAAGGAGGCTCGAAAGCGTTTTTAGCTGCGCGCGTAACCTACACACGCCATAACTAAGAAACACGCGTCAGCTGAATGAATCAAATTTCTAAAATTTCTATCAAAAGTAGCGCGCGCAACGCACCGGAAGTGAAAATACGGCGTTAAATCGTGCGAACCGGATATAAAACCTGCGGGAAAAATTGTCTTTATCTCGAAATTTTGCTCGGTGACCTATCTTGATTTTTGGCATGCACGTATCATTCACGATGGCACTTCAAATAAAAAAGGTTTCGGGGAGAGTTATCTAGTACAATTTTCTGTAAACTACAAAACGCCCTTTTTCGATATATCTTAAATTCTACTGGATAACGTTTTGTCATACTCTCTAAGAAGTTAAAGAATTTAGGGAGATTTCCAACAAAGAAATAAAAACGGTAGGTCACCGACTTAGTTTTTCCGCGTTGCCATGGTTACCGATATGACGTCATAAGCGCCCTTAAAGGGAAAGTACAGCCTAGAAAAAGCTTCTCTGAATCAAAAGGTCTTTACCTGTATTGTCATACTTGACCACTCATTTGGGCGTAATGTGTTTAAATAGCTTATCAATAAAGGACATAAATTTTGCCCTTTATTGATAAACAAGTAATCGCATGAGTCCTCGTACTATTAAGGATTAATTCCACTTGTGTTTTGGAAATTTTCCAAATTGCCCTCGTCGCTTCGCGACTCGGGCAATTTTGGAAAATTTCCAAAACACTCGTGCAATTAATCCTTAATAGTACTCGGCCGCATGTGATTACCTATACAAACAATAATGCATCAAAAATGGGCACATTTAAATTTAAATCCGCCATCTTTGTTTTTGTGTATGCAAAATGACGTAGCAATAGTCAAGGATTTCTCTGGATAACTAGATGTACTTGATGTAAACAAGGAAAACAGCGCGAGGAGAGCGATACTTTGTAGACTTTAATCTGAATCCAGAGGGTAAATTGATATTGGCTCCACAATCAGAACAGATTTACCTCGTGGTCGTTAAACAGGGTTTTATATGTGAGTTATATGCAGGAGTTTTACGATACGAAAGAGAGCTTGCAGTGCTATCCCGCGCTCATTGCTGTGAAATAAACGCCTGGAAATCATGTTTAATCCGTCTACCGTGGTTTTCTACGAGATCCCCGTTACAACTTTAAAACAAACGATCGATTTATACATTTCCATCGAATGGTAGGAGTAAATCGTTTCAGTAGTGTCTCTATAAAGCTAACAAAACTTAACTAGATTTCAAGTTGTTTATTTTACTGCCTGGAAAAGCGCATAACAGTGAAAGTCGTCTATATATTGCTCGATTCAGTTTCCTCGCTCCAATATAATATTTTGGACTGGTTGACTGAGATTTCAGCATGAAGCGAATGTTACCAAGACCAATTGCAATATTCATATACCTGAAGGTCCCGCTTGAAGTTCTCCTTAGCAAAATGACAGACTCGAAAAGACAATATAGCAGTCAGGTTTTCAGGTTTGAGGAATCCATCCATGTTTTATTTTCGCAGGCCAACTTTTCTTTCAATTTTCATTTTCCGGTGGAATCTTCTGGGTTTTTTAATTCAATATGTGATCTAAGTCTAGACATGTGTCTCGTTTCATCACCCTCGAAAGCGTAAAACTCCAACAGCGGTAATTGTTACTGTGAAAAAGCCTTGCTTTGTGTACTGAGCAACATCTGAAAGTTTCCTCGGCGAAATAAATACGTTTGCTGAAGCATCAAAGACGGCTGTCGCAGAAGAAAGAAAGCGAAAAAGAAAAGAAGGTACTCTTGTCGAATATTTTTATGTCGCGTGTTCAAGGTTTTTGTCTTGTTTACATTTGCTCTGGCTGATTTTTGCCGCCTATTTTGATTGACTATGCTGAGAATCTACAAGTATTAAGTGACTTGAGTTTCTGTCGCACTTATGGCCTACTTGGCCCACTAGCTATTGAACCACAAGACCGTTTACCATACTTCATCTTACAGGTCACACAACGTTGAGAAAGTGATCGGGGAACGAAGAACTTGGGAAGGGCGAACACGTTCGTTGACTATTGCACGTCATAACGTCATATCCAAGATGGCGCTCTCCAAGTAACGAAAGAGGAAACTTCAAAGTGCTCTTGACACATTTTTACAGGGAACTGGACAAAACGGCAATTATTTTCGCATTACTGGGGAAAAGTTTTAGTAATTTAGAGAAACTTTTTCTAGACCGTACTTTCCCTTTAAAGTATTACCCAACAATAGAGTTGCAAAAATATTCAGTTTGTCTTCACTAAGAAATATCCTTCTTTGGTATCTTTCATCGTTTCACAAACACTATAGCAACGAAAAACCCTTTCGAGCTCACGTTTCCGGTCAAACTCGTTTAGGCAGCGCGCGCATCATATTTTTTACAAGGCGAAGGTCAATATCGAGCCTTCGGTACAAAAATCAATATAGCGTCGTGGAGTGCGATCGAGACTTGGCCTGGGTTAGAAATTGTCTCCAAGCAAAGGCTTGCGCATACTCAATAAAGACTTAACACGATTTCTGCAAAGTCAGTTTCTTCTCGTCGAGTTAAGAAACACTCGGCTTACAGGCTTTTCCAAGCCCATCATGGTTACAAATTTTGCGCCAAATTTTATAGATAAATAAAGGATACACAGTAGTGCGTTGTCAGAATGAAACAGAATTTTCTTGGTTGATCCGATATTTCGGAACTTCATATCCACCCTAAATTGCGAAATATTCATGTGCCATTGCATTCATCTGACTTAAACGTTTTTTTAAAAAACGCGAAACGTAAGGTAATAGAAGCCGCCTAACATTATGTAACAGTTCCTTGAATAAAATAAATAAAAACATAAAACATCTTCCTAAAAAAACGTCGACCAAGAAGTCGTAAACAAGTTCAAAACTACAAATTATTGTAAAACAGCTTAAGACGCTCGAAGTGACAGTAAATGCCTGACTTCACCCTCTCAGCCTATTGTTGAAAAACGAGAAACGGTACAGAGACTTAATTAAAGCCTCTGTGAATCAAACCTTCTATTTGTGCGGAATTTTGTGTTACAGCGTGTTGCGTGACCCATTGTCCAAAAATATCGAACAGTTGTCCATACAACTGTGTGACTGAGTTGAAATGAGGCAAAAAAGGTAAAAAACAAAAGTCAACACATTATTTCTGAATTCAGTTAACTTGCCACTTGGCCTAAAACAGATTATTAAATCTGTTTTTCATATCCCCCAACGTCAAAATTTCATTGTCACGGAGTTCAGTTGCGAATGAGCGACGGCGTCTGCGTGAATGGATGATGCGGTTTCATCTATGGGTATATCGTTACTTTCCTCCGCCCTTACGATGGCTTGCTAAAGAACTGTCGACTTGCTGCTTGGATTAATCATTGAAGCAGGACTGGGGCTGTAATACGGTGGAGGTTCCCCTCGTTTGGACGGTCCTGACACCTAGGAGATGACAGGAAATGGAATCTGTAAGTTTGCGACTTCTCCAACCCTCTTAATAGGCTTTTGCAACTAACGATCTCATGGTACAAAATCCGCCATGCTGGAGGGCAAGCTCATTATTATTCCCCCACTGGGACATTAAAACAAAGGCAAGTCAAGGTTGACTGGTTCAGATCTCTTTGTTTTAATGTCCCAGTGGGAGAATAATAATGAGCTTGCCCTCCAGCATGGCGGATTTTGTACCATGTGATCGTTAGTTGCAAAAGGCCTATTAACGTTACAAGAAAGAGCGGGTAACTCAGGAATGACACTGGTATGAACAGGGAACGTAGAGAACATTTATAAAAGAATTATCTTCATGTGCTGACGTTTTCCAAAAAAAGATTTTAATTTGGTTTTTTCATGTTTTTGTTTTGCTGGCAACGGCATAAAATGCATATGCGGACCGTGCAAGGCTAAAAATTGTAGGCAGTTTCGTTCCCGTTGCGGGAACAATTGAACAATAGGGAGTTTAAGAAACGACCACTGCTACGGCAACCGACAACGAACAAAACAATCATATCATTGGTTTAAAGAGGAAAAAAGAATCGTGCCTCACGTGCTGCACGCATTTTATTGCTGTAGTTCTCTGCATAACAACAGCGTGAAATCACCAAATTTGAGGTTTGAACGACAACTTGAGCGTACACATGTGAATCTTTTATTCTTAATTTTTACTCTGAAACCGCTCGTACGAACGAGTTTGAATCATCGCCAAAGACTAACGATAGTGCAAAGTAATATTTTGAGCTGACGTTTTCGTTGACGTCGCCGTCGTGGATCCTAAAGTCCAGTTTAAGCAACGAAAACGTCAATGAAGAAGTCACTGCAAAATATAATTTAGCGCGATCGCAAGTATTTCGCGATTATTCCATCTTCTTCACCTTGTACAATACGGGCGAACTATCCTGTAACTGAATGAAGAGGGTAGTTTCTAAAGAAACTGTGGTGCTGCTTCGGTGGGGAAGTAGTATAATCGCTCTGACGAAGGGCTAACGATCGAAACGTCAGCTTTTAGAATCTCTGTACGGTGGCCAATTTACATTATCAACTCCGTGCCCACGTTGTCGCCAAAACCTAAAACTTGGTGATTTCACGTTGTTTTGTGGAGTACGGCAAAGAAGTGCACGGAAATTCGTGATGCACGTGCAGCAAGAGTATTTCTCCTTTTTTACCCAATCATATTCTTGCTGCGTGGCATTGTCGTTTCCGTAGCCGTCGTCTTTGCTTAAGGACGGTGCTACTATTGCTAATGCGCATATGTTCTGCGCATCTCGAGATATCGAGCAAGGATGGCACAGTCCGTTAGTGCGTCTCACATCCTTGTTTCGACTTCTTTCCTTTCCGTGTAGCTAAGTAGCTTTAAATACCCGTAAAACGGAGCACTGATGGAGAGGGGGGAGTAAAATGAGCGCACCGTCGCCCTCAGGTTTGTCAGTTGAATTACTGTTACGAGTTATCGACGTCAAATATGGTTACTTTACGTTTTACTTTAGATACTCGGGTTTCCTATCGGTGATGCTTACTAATACAGGGATATTTTTGCGCGGTTTAAAAGTATCCCGCGAAAGTAGACCTTAGTAAGTACTCTTGGTATCCAAAAAGAAAATTGGGGGTTAACCATGCATTTTTGAGAGATAATTAAGCTTCAATTTTAGAAAGAACGCCATACATTGCTTTGTATTTTAAAGCTTTTTACAAATATTGTTTGTGAATTACCTTGGAAAAATGCGTGGTTACCCCCAATTTTCTCTTTGGATTTCAATAACACTTGTTAAGATCTACATTTCCCGCATAATCATAAACCAGGGAAAAAAACCTTTGAATTAGTAGGCACCGTCCTTAAACTCCCCAATATTCCTGTGTTTCATACGCTCGACCGGGAAGACAACATTCTCTGCTTGGAAATTAATTAAGTAATCCACCCATTTGTAATGTTGAAACATCTAGCGATTTCAAGCATTCCAAGTTACTCACCACTTCAATGTAATCGTTAGCCGTGTGTTTCCCTTGCGCATTATGGTAGCTTCGAGTTGTTCCATTCAGCTGTAATGCTGCTTGGTACATAACGTGACTGAGAGCAAATGAAAGCAATTAAGTGCTGTTTAATAAACCAGGAGGAGCACAAGAGCCGAAAAGCTCCATTTTTTGGTGCACTGAATGATTGACAGCAATACTACCGCCACCCTGGCTATTGAAGTTCTATCGCACAGAAATAGAATTTCTGTGTTTTCAAAAGGGTTACTCGATCAGTGCGTCATCAGTACCTCTTTTATACCCCAAGGTATAGGAAAACAGTGTAGAACGAAACTTGTCATCCAAGCAATCAATACGAAAAAAGATCTAAAGGCCCGTGCAAACGGAGGCCACAGTTGTTGGTTCCGCAGATGTTGGATGGTGTTGCCAGTTGTGTGCAAAAGGACGAAACAACTCCCTACAATGTAGTGACTTGCAGTGTATGAAGGAAAGGATACGACCCGCAAGACTTAGTTTGCAAACTTACAAAATTCGGCTGCCATCTTGTTTTCAACATCTTAATGTGTTGCTGTCTCAATGGAGACCATATGCAATGCGCGTGCGTGGCCCCAACGACGTTGGAACAGCTGTGCAAACGGATCCAACAATAGAGAGATTAAGCATCGCGTTTACGGCAAACGCCAAACGTCGGACTAAAATTTGCGTTTTGCCAAAAATGGAAGAAACTCGTTTGATACGACATCATTTCTTGCCTGTTAGTAGCAGGTATCAAGTCACTATTCAAAAGAGAGAGACGAGTTACAACATGACATAATTTTCATGCTTTTATGACAGGCAGCAGCTCACCGTTTCGCGTTTGCCGTTTCAGGTAAACGCCATGCTTAATCTCTCTATTGTTGCGCTACGCTTCGGAGATCACGGAACAAAAGAAACGTCGGGAGATGTTGGGTCAAACGTTTGACCAGTTTCAAACTTCGTGCAACAACTTCCAACAACATGCAACGGGGTGTGAAAACGGACGAAGCATGTAACACCCAACAACGTTGGGAGTTGTTGGCCAACGATATGTTGAGTCTTTTTGCATGGAGCTTTAGCCTACAACTGGGTGTCTGACGAGGTAGCAATCATCACAAAACGTCCGCTCCACGCCAGGAAACATCTGAGAAACCTGATGCCATTTCAACGCTTATTTCAAGTAGCATGACGTTTGAACCTATTAAGCAAAGACACTGGGCTCCTTAGATATCAAAGATATCAAAAGCATGTTCAGTGAAACCAGACGTCTATAACTCAGAGGTTACCTATTTTTGAACGGCCGCGGACCAATCAGAGGCGTTGTGGTCATCAGAACCACTCTGATTGGCCATTTTTTCTGTATTCTAAATTTAGATACCTCGTCCCCAGGGTCTCTCTTCTCTGCCCCCTTTCTCTTCAACGACAAAGAGAGACCCTGGGAACGAGATTGCGTAAACAGATGGGACAAAACACTTTTGTGTTATGTACTTTCGGTTACAATGAAAAGCGACATAAAACACAACTCTAAGGAAACTATATTATCAAAGTCCTTACTTTGGAATGCGTCCTTGATTGCGCGTGTCGTGTATGATAACTCCATTTGGATATTCCACTTTAAGGTAGTGACCCGTCTTATCGGAGCTTCCATCCCTCGGCAATGACGCTGCACGGCTTGCAAATAACCCCTGCTGATCGTGTTTGTTTCGCGGGAAAGAATTCGAGGGGTTTGTGCTCATCCCAGGGCTTGTTTGAGCAGAACCTATGAAGACCAAACACACAGTAACATAGAGCGAGTTTCAATCGAGTGTGGTAAAACCAAAACCAAAGTAATTACTTTGGCCAATCAAAAAGGACGAAGACAATCCAGTAAACCAATCAAAACTCGAAGTAATTACTCGTAGCCGACACAAAGCGCGGGAAAATGTGCACGCGCAAGCCACGATTGGTTTTGGTTTCACTTCTGATTGGTTGGGAAAATGGCGCGAGAACTTTCGACCAATCACTGAGTGAAGTAAATGCAAAACCAAAGCAATTCGCTAATTACTTTCGACACTCAATTGAAAACCGCTCTAAAAGAAAGAGTTTGTTTGCGAGTAATACCAAGTAGTAATACGTGGAGTCCTGCATTCATTTGTAATCCATTCCTTTTATTATTTCGTAGCCTGCAGAGCTGGTGGTTCATTTCGAAGCGTGAGAAGGCTGAGACGAGTGAAAAGAAGGCCCCAGCCTTCTCGCGCTCACAAACGAACCGCCAGCTACGCAAGGCTAGTACACCTTATTCCAAAATGGCCGCCATTTAGATATTCTTTTGTTTTTATTGAAATTAGACCTTGATGCCTCGTTCAAGACAAAATATTCTTTTGAATTTTCAGCTCAAGAACGAGGCATCAAGGGCTAATTTGAATAAAAACAAAAGAATATTTAAATGACCGCCATGTTGGATTTGTTATTATCATGCAAATTAGCTATACACTTCTGAGGGGGCAAACAACACAAGTTCGAGGGGTTATAACGAACATCTTAGCCACTCAGATGATTTGTTTCACGTTCATTGAATGTTTATCACCTAAGTAGTAAAATAGAATGATTACACAAGTTATTTCGATGTTTTTTTAGTGAAAAATGAGCAGATAACGAAGTAGAAAGTCAAAATGTCAAAGGCAATCAAAGAGATAAAATTATTATTAAAGCTTCTTAATTCTAAATTCCAAAATGCACTCTTATCAATGTTATTTCAATATTTCGATGAGCCGATTTTCCGCAATTTGCCTTTTTTCCAATGTTTGCCCCCCAGCATAACACATGGCTAATTTGCATGACAATTTGAAAACCAACATGGCGGCTATCGTGAATGAGGCCTATTAGGGAGCTTAAGCACGCGCGTTTTTGAGACGTGGACGGTAACCGGAAGAGAACATTTCGCATGCCAGGACAATGGTGTGTCCCAGAGTTTTACACTAATCATCTCTAATGGAGAAAAGATACTAAGCAATATAAATGTGGTTGTATGAAGACAAGTTAAATGGGAAAACAGCTCACTTCCGTTTGCTGTCCGCGTCTCAAAAATGCGCGTGCTTAAGCTCCCTATTATTTCGAAGGCAGAGCATCCGGGAAGAGTCAAAACGGAACGCACTTCCATTCGAAACTCTATGCGCGCGTTTTCCAAGGCGATTCTCAAGTAGTAAAACCGTTGAAAAGACCCCGTACTTAAGTTGGCCGCCTCTAGTTTTTCAAACGGTTTTCGACAGTTTTTGTACTGTTAGGTGTGCGTTCCAGGTACCGTCCAATTGAAATTTTCGTAATTATTAGTTCTTGTTTTCAAATTTCTCATCGTATCCCGTATTTTCGTTAGTTTACAAAACCGTATATGACACGAACTTGTGTGCAGATACTAAATTTTGGTTAAAACCCTCTAGAAAAAAGTTTCCCAGTATTACAATTAGCTTGTTTTGAGTTTTTCGGATTTGAGAGTTGTATAGTTCTAAGACTTTGTTTGAAGTGCCCGGCCCTGTGACAAAAAAAATAAACTTCCTTTTTTCCTACAGATTTTGCAAATTTTGAGCTATGATTTTTGTCCAGAGGCCGTTTATTTTGAGTGTCTGCAATAGACCATATTCACGATGGCCGCCATGTTGGATTTGCTATTATCATGCAAATTAGCCACACACTTCTGAGGGGGCAAACAACACAAGTTCGAGAGGTTAAAACGAACATCTTAGCCACGCAGATGATTTGTTTCACGTTCACTGAATGTTTATCACCTAAGTAGCAAAATAGAATGATAACACAAGTTACTTCGACGTTTTTTTAGTAAAAAATGAGCAGCTAACGAAGTAGGAAGTTAAACTGTCAAAGGCAATCAAACGATATATAATTATTATAAAAGTTACTTATTTCTATACACTAAAATGGACTTGCCGATTTTCCGCTATTTGCCTTTTTTCCAATGTTTGCCCCCCAGCATAACACATTGCTAATTTGCATGACAATTTGAAAACCAACATGGCGGCTATCGTGAATAAGGCCTATTACTCACGTTCAAAGCTGACCGATTGGACATCAGAGGGTTGGATCCAGGGAAAAGTGACGTCAAAGGCTCACTACCTTAAAATTTCAGCTTGTGAATGCAGCTTATTATATATGCAAAACGCGAGTTTAAAACTCTGAAAGCCCAAAACTCCCGTGCTGCATATTAATTCGGCGGCGTACACTCGCATTGCATTCTTAAACTAGTGAGCGTAGCTTTGACGTCATTTTCCCCTCGATCCATCTCTCTCAAGAACTTAAAGTTAGTAATGGCGGACCATTAAATAGCAAACTTCCAGTTAAAATAAACAGTTATCTTTTTGAAATCAAGGCTTAAAACTTTGGTCGCTTAGTGTTTAGTTAACATAGTTTGAAATCCAAAGGAAAACCTCCATAGCGTTCCCCACTCACCTGGTCCATGTTTTGATGGGGACGACGATTCTGGACCTAATTCTAACAGCACCTGCGAGCTCTTAGGTGCAGTGGACACAGACACAGCGGAGTAACCAGATTCACTCGATGCGTAACCATGGTAACTGGGACGTTGATGACGATGATGGCGGTGTCTTCCTGTATTGCCATCCTTGACTCTGGCCACAGAAACTCTTGAATGAATCACGTCTAGTGCTGGAACCATTCCCCTGAAATGCAACAATGTCAAGGTCGACTCATTCTGCTCAAATGACGTTGGATGCTCGATCTAACTAGGTGCAGAGGTACTGGGAAATTTAATTCGTTATATCGGGGTTTCGTTGCATAAAGGTTCTGTTTTGTACAGTTAACTTAAATTGACTATTTTCACCATCCCATAATGCAATACGTTTTGGGGAGTCTTTACATAAAAACATACACGTTAATTACTCTTGGGACTGTATCACTCTTCAGTGACCGGATAGCCATTGCTTTAATGCAAACAACCCCCAAAATGAACTGTATTGTGGGATTGGTGAAAAAAGCGAATAGGGGTGAGATTATCATTTGCCATTGACCGAATGCAAAAATGGCCGCCAACAAATTTTTCTTTTGTCTTTGTGTTAATTAGCCTAACTAGTCTCGTTTTACAGCCCAAATTATTTCAATTTTACGCGTGTGAACAAGGCTAGTTAGGCTAATTAAGACAAAGACAAAATAATAATTTGTTGGCGGCCATTTTTGCATTCGGTCAATACCGCAGGCATAATTATATAAAGCTACATTTAATCAAAATTTAACTGTGCAGGGGTGAAGTGCTGGTTGAAAACCTATCTGCCATCATGAACTTAGTTTCACTAAACCTAAAAGGCCAAGAAATAAGTTACAGCGAACTGATTTTCATTTTAATTCAGCAGAATACCAAGTTTTGGGTGCAACCTCCTTGTCTTCGTCAGGAGACATGTACAAGGAATAACAAGAACTTTATTAAATAATCATAAAAATTACAATTTCCTCGATTGTGACTGGTTTAAAAAACTCCTATTTTCCACTAATTCACTTGGCAAGTTGTTATCGGGCAGTTTGTTATCAGACAGTTCAATACCCCAATCACAATGAAAGTTGTAGTTTAAATCAACCAATCACAACCTTGGTTTCAACCACCATAAAAACAGTGTACAGACTCCTAAATTGGGGCTTTCTTTCTTTTAGAGCGCCTCCTCCTTTGTCAGTCCTCTAACGAAACTTTTCCCTTTCTTTGATAACTTGGCTCTTCTTTTTTTCTCGAAAATTGTAATTTTTCGGATTAATTAGTAACAGGACTGAGTTGAGTGCAGTTCAGTCTGTAATCATACTCGTGATAAACAAATCGTACTCCCGCGGATTTTGTTATCACTCGTATGATTACAGATCGAATTGGACTCTGCTCAGTCTTATTACCATTACCAATAGGGCCGTTTATACGAGAGAAAATAAGCCGCGGCTTACTCTGGCCGCGGCGTACATAATACGCGAAAGGAACTATTTATACGAGTATAAACTCCCAGGCCAGGATAAGCCGCGGCTTGAGAAAGCCGTGAACGTAGATTTTGTACCATTTATACGGGGTGTTCGCGTCTTATGTAAGCCGCGGCTCATTTTCTCTCGTATAAACGGCCCTAATGTGTCGATGTATTTAGTTTTTACAACTAACTGAGAACGCAACAGAATAAGCAAGAAAAATATACAAATAAAAGATTACATAATAAATACAATTAAGAAATATATATCAAACGAACATGTACACAGTAGGACAACAACAGATGTGTAAATCGGTAGTCTCTAAGAATTGCAAAGGTTAACTCTATATAGCAATTATTGTAGTATGTCCCGTTGTGATTGGTTGGTTTTGGAAAGCTCCTTGAATAGCGCTCTAAACTTGAAATTCAACAGCATATGGAAACTCAGAAAAAATCAAAGCTCCAGATGGGATTTGAACCCACGACTCTCCATGATCTAGTCGGATGCTTTAACCACTGAGCTTATGGAGACTCTATGGTGAGCAAGGGTGACATTTGCGCCTTTGACTAGAACTACTTCACGCAGTAACGAAGTTAAATCACAACAACCCACATTTCACACATTACCCACTTCGGCGGTTGGTTGGTTGTAAAGCCTCAAAAATATCGATCGAGAGTTCCCCATAACTATCAAACAATATATTTCGATGCTAACAAGTCAATGCCCAGCCGTCGTGTTGATAACAATCGTCACGCTATGGTAAATTCCTCCACCATTTTAACGCGCCGTATGCAGGCGATATATCATAAGCCACCATCCTTGTCCATGATTGAGTTTAACAAGGGCTTGGTTTCTAAACAACCTTTGGTGCTGCGTCGGTGGGAATGAAACACGAAAATTTGGTTTTATCAACTCGCGTGACGAGCCAACTTTTTATGGTTGGACTTAGTTCCCTGACGAGTGGTGCCTTTTTTACCATTCGTTTCAGAAGACTCTTCCCGATTTCTTTATTGAAAAAATATTCTCACTTACGAGTCTGGTTCGTCACTGGTCGCTTTACTGTGTCTGTGCCTCGATGCTGAACCATCGCTTCGGGCATCAGCCTCACGATGCCTATGTCTATGGTGATGATGATGTGACCTGAAAGCAAACCGTCAACGAACGACAGAAAATAATCACCCCTGTTTCCACGGAACGAGAACTGTTAAGGTCGCAATCCAACAACATGGAGTCCAAGATTCCAAAAGTTATTTTTCCAGCTATGTATTACAAGAAATGCAAGTTAGGCCTATCCTATCAAAAAAAGTTGGTTCAGCTTTAAAAATGCGCTTGAAACAAATATTCCTCTCGACTCTTCACAGTCCCCTTTTTCCCCGTTCAATCGTCGAGATCGTATGCCTCTGCGAACTCCAGCCGTCTTTGTTTGCAATAGCACGAGCGCTGTGGGGAGAGCGACAAATTAACCGAGTGGGAAGAGAGTGGGGATTTTTAGTACTGTTTAATAAACTAAAAGACGTGTTTCGGCTTGGCTTCAAAAACATTCCACAAAACGCTTGTCCCTCTGGAATCCGAACAAAGGTTTAAATTGTGAGAGGAGGACATTAGCATACAAGAAAAACAAGCTAAGCCTTGTAAATATGCTTTGTATAAAGAATTCTAATAAGTGTTTTATCAGTTTTGCAGCTCAAACACGTGACGTTTTATCGGTTAACTGATAGGCTGTTCCGCTCATGCATTATTAATGAGGTTTCGGAATATCGCATGGAGGAAGTGGAAGGAAGTGGTTTTTTTGATCACAGGGGCACTTTAATTATAAAAACAATATAGGTAATGTCCTCGATGGACAAATATTTCTGATCAGGATTGTGATTCTAAGGGGTTTCGAAATCGAGTTTTTCGCGCAAGGAATACCAACAGTATATCGACATCAACCCACTGACCCCTCAGAGCCGCTTCCAGTCCTCTCTTTCCTGCTAGTGTTTTCATTCCAGTGATACGGAGATGCGTCCGACATCTTAAGAAATTCTTCCATATCTTTTGATGATCTAGAAAAAAAAAGTTTCTTGCAATTACTGACATACTGACCGAGTTCGAGACAACTTCATCCGAGTTCTGACGAGCAAATCCATTAAACATGGTTTTTTTATTCTGATTCCTCTCACACTATAGCAAACATTCGTTCATAGAGGTAAAACAGGTGTACTTTGTGCTGAACGACCGACATACGGAAACTATTTGACGTGCTGGGTCGAAAACTATATAGGTTCTATCATTTTCGTTAAGCTGCAGGGATAGCGTAGATTTTGTTATGCCGCGATATTGCCACAAATCCTGGCCCTCATCGTTCCTCGCTTACTTGTTTTTTACAAAATGCGAGAAGCCTAAAAGCAGTTGTGGCTGATGGTGGTCTACACGAAAGTAAATTAAGCATTCTTCAAGTTATTGTGTATGGATATGATCTGGACGTTGTTTGCCTTACTGAGGCCTGGCTCAACGCTGATGTTTTGGACCATGAAATTCTACCGACTGGGTATAACATTTACAGAAAAGACCGCCCAGTAAAACGAGGTGGTAGGGTCCTTACTGTCGTGAAATCCTCTTATACCTCTTGCCTGACTAAACTACCGACCATTTGCAGTGAATTAGAGGTTATCTCAGTTGAAATCGATCACCTCCTGAATGACCGGAAAATTCTAATTATAATCTGTTACCGTCCTCCTAAAGATAATCACTTCATCCAAGCTTTTAATCGACGATTTTAGTCGTTAGCGGGGGTTGCTTTTAGAGGTGAATCGGTTTTAAGGAGAAAGCAAAAAATACAATGGTACTGTTTGAGACGAAAGCCAATATGGCGACTGGTCACGTGAGCAAACACACTCTGCTAACCTGTGGCGCCTGCGTTCCTCTCGGCTGTAAGAGGAGTCCCTGTCACTCCCTGATTCAGCAGAATGGTGACCTCGGTGATGATGATGTCGACACCTGGAAGTGGAGCAACAAATGAGCAATGACCCGCTGTAAAGACCCCAAGCCTCACTCGAGAAATTAGTGGAGTGGACTGGTTGAATTTAAGTCAAATGTTTATGTTTCAACTCGTTCTGCTGCAAAAATTGACAGGTTGAAAGAAGTGGAAAAGCAAACCACTACAGATGTTTGCAGTTTTGTTTCGATTAGTGTTCTGGTATGAATGAATGGGTTTCGTTTTATACGGAACCCCCACATTTTTCAATATCTCGTCAATGGTGATCGCTTTTACCAAGAATGACACACCTTGAACCTTTACAAAATGCTAATCTTAAGTTTGTAAAGGAAAGGAACTTTATTTAAGTGTCTGGTCGTTCTAGCGCTGCACCACTAATTGTGGACACCGTAAACTGAAATGAAACTGAAAACAATTAAGACAAATCAAGTCAAATGTTGAGGCACAACGCTACGGTTTGTTTCTGTTCTCGTTATTAAAAGCAAGGGCATTTGACGTGCAAAAGTAAAACCTGGCAGCCATATTCGTATCGAAACTTCGTACTCAACAACGAGTCAGTGATGTCAAAGAGTCAGTAGTCTAATTGTACCCTCCATACCTTCGTCTTCTTCTTCTTCCTGTATCATCATCGGAAGAGTATGCTCTCCGACTTCTGGAAAAATAAGAAGACCGTATTGTTAATAAATCAGAACCTCTGAAACGCAACTGATCCCCATGAATCTTAGTGTCTTAGTGGAGGTTCCTACATCCGACAAAGAGCCTGTTTCGGGTTGTTGGAAGCATGTTTAGCGCTAACCAGCGTTAAATAACCCGGAACCCTACAGGTTTTGATACCTCTTAACCAACGGTCAGCGCTAACCAAATTTCGAGCAACCGGCCCCTGAAGTCTGGATTGTTCAAGTGGGGTCGTCCATTTCTCACACCAAAGTAACGTTGCATTTTTTTTTTTTAATTATTCGCTTTATCTTCAACAAGTTCCCCTTAAGGGGCGTCTCCCACGTAAACAATGCAAACTACATCTAGTTCTGTGCAAAGCCTGCTATGTTAGAAAAATAAAAGAGACTTGTTCCATGTACGTTAGTACATACAGTTATCTTTAAATTAAATCTCTAAGAGCGCAGGACATAATTATTACTCTTTTATGCTAACACAATATTTACACCAAACCCTCCTGGTCATTCATTACCCTTGCCTACACCACAACAATACATTGCTTTCCGCTACCCAACTCGGCGCCGCGATAACACAGTCTATATGACAAAAACGATCCAGTCAGTATTTACCTCCTTCTGGGTGTGTCTGTTTCACTGCCGCTGCTTTGTGCTGATCGTCGATGCGGGCTGGATATTGAATACACAAGAACGCAAATAACAACTTGCACTTTTGCTTCAGTGATTATCAATAACATATCAAAGACAAAAGTGGGGAGAAACAACTCACTAACAAAATTAACATACGATATGGGTTAACAACATCTACGGCCCGTTTCTCGAAAGTCCCGAAACTTTACGGGCCATTTTCGGGTGTCACAATTCCCTTTGTATGTCAAGAACGGAGAGGATTTAAGTCAAAAATTTACAGTTTTTTTTTGTGTCACCTTGAAAACACGTTAAAAGATCGGCTCTCCAAAATAAGCGGTTAGCAGTTTCACAATGGCTTTTCGGGACTTTCCAGATTCTATCATTCTAAGAGTTCTAAGAGTACAACGAAATAAGAACAAGAAAGAAAGCATAGGAAATCAAGAAACTTTCCGAAAATCTGATTACTTGCTCAAGTCTGATCCACTCCTCATTTCTAAATCCTTGAACCGTGCAACACATATTTCAGGTGGGTTTTTTTATGGTAGCAACGTTACCTGGGAAACTTCGGAGATCTCTTGACTCGACCAGATCCCGTGTTCTTCTGCGAATGCGGAGAGTCTGGGGCAGGCGTGTACAAACCACTGTTGAGAAACGAGGACACCATTTATGATTACGTTGGAAAAGTTAAATTTCAAAAAAATTTAGTCTGTATTTTGCAGGTTAAAAGTGATGTTTCAGTCAACGATGCGATATGAAATTAAGATCACTTATAGATGCAATTATGTCAATTATACGCAGTTTCCGAAAGGAAAAGTTGAAGAAATCTGCTTTCTATTTGAAATACATCATCAGTGAACGTGGTATTTTCAGGTTTTTCCAGCATAAAATTAAATGGAGATTTTCTTACAACGAAAGTTGATATATGAACACCAATATCGCAGAGGTCAGGGTTCGAATCTCGTTGAAGCCTGAAATTTTCAGGCTTTCCTTTCGTTACTGCTCAAGTAACGTTAATTAATAACTGCGATAATCAGCATATTGACTGGACATTTTCTTCTTTGGTATTAATATAATAGTCCAACGTACCCCTGCATTTGAGCAGATTGTTCCCATGGCATAGCAGGACCTTGATTTCCACCATCAACGGTTGTGTCTCCATTCTTGGAAGTTGGATCACCCTCAGTCTTGGTTCTGGATTGGAGAGAAAGACGAGAAATAAAAAAAAATCTTAGAGGAACAATATTTTCGTCCACTCTTTAACGTGGGAACAGGCTCTCCATTTTCTTCGATCTGCTCTTGAATGGCGTGCTCTCAAAAGGTATTCATTGAACACTCTATCCTCTAAGTCTAACAATCTCAACATAAAACGTTGGAGACTGTCTATCTGAGCAAATTCTTTCTCTAGAACTGGAATAATAAAAAAGGAACCAAATTCCTTTATCTTCAAGAAGGCTCACCAAAAATTAGATAGATAGATAGATAGATAGATAGATAGATAGATAGATAGATAGATAGATAGATAGATAGATAGATAGATAGATAGATAGATAGATAGATAGATAGATAGATAGATAGACCGTTCCTCCATCTATTGTAACGCATGATAGAGAAGTTTATAACGTATAAAATAAGGTAACCATCAATGCGTGAAATTTTGGTTTTGGTTATGACGTCATCGTACCACCGTCCATCAACAGGTACAACTTTTCATGCTGGAACCAGCGTGGTTTTGGCGGGAAGTTTCATGGTGAACGTACTGCATTAGACACTGCGTTTTCGTAAAACAAGCAAAATTTTTGAAGACAAGCACAAAACAATCTAAGTATTTGTTTTTATGTTTAGTACAACGAGAAAAGGAGAGAAGGCGAAAACAAACCGGTAATGCGAAACTCAGCGACTTCAAGCACAAGAAAACAGGTGAAATATAAGTGACAACAACGCGAGAGAAAATAGGCCGCGAGAGAGCAAGAAAGAGGCAGAATTAGAGACGAAATTATAGAGACGAGCAGCGGAAGAAAGAGCCAGCACGAGAAACCAGGCTGTATAACGGCGACGAAAAACGGGAAAAGAGCAAGCAAGAAAGAGGACATGAAAATCGACTAATTTAAAGCAATGAGCAGGCCGGACTGGTCGTATGGTAAGCACGCTAGTAACTGTACGTTACAAAAAATATCCAAGGGTGTGCTCGATTGACCCTGTCACCGAATAAGAATCGTGGTAGGTCTGGCATTTTGAAGCACCAAGGATAGTAAGAATATATTAAAAATAACATTTTAGCAAGTGTTCGACAATGTTAATGTGAATCTCCGAAAAATCGAACGCACCCTAAAAGCAAAACACAATAGCCTAAATATATCTACAAGTCCTATGAACCTGTCTAGATTTTTCCTGGACGTTATCCTGTTTGTTTTTAAAACTTTAGTTCTATTACCGACTTCATTAGGATTAAATTAAATAATTTACTCATGTTCGGCAACACGTTTATCACTTACACAGTTCCATTTTGACCTTCCACAGGAACAGTTATAACTTCTGTTTGATTTTCCGATTGGCTGAAACGTCTAATCTGGACTTGTGATGTGCTGGTTGCACTAATTGTAACATTACTCACGGCTGAAAGGAAGGAAAACATCGCATTAGTCGATCCGGAAGAGGAATTAAAACATCCCCAGAATTGAACTTGTGACATTTTACCTACCCTCCCCAGTGCATATTTAAGTCACGTCCTTGTTTTTTCGCTATGTTATAAGATCTCACAAGTGCGCCTGGGAACTATCCTAGGCTCTCATTATTCAAGGGCATTCGGAGATATGGAAACAAGTCATAGCCAGTCCGTTCGACTCCTTTTGGCGAAGAAATCAGTGATTTGGTGGAAGCAAGTTTAAGGAAAGCTGTGTCTCGAGTTTCCTAACAGACTATTATTTGCAGCAAATCATGTGCTCCACACACTGACAAAACCATGTTTTAGTGACTGATGCAGCTGTAGTTTCAAGGGTGGAACATGAAGATCACCAGGGCAACAAAATAAGGAGAGCTCACCTTTTTCTACAGACTGGATGCTCAACCTCCTCTCGTAACGTTTGCTGGGTTTTCTACTCAAGAAAAACAAACAAGTTACAGGTAACTGACTATGGACCAAGTGCCACATCATGTTCTTCCCGTGATTAAGATAGTGTTCAGTGCATTTTGAGAAATCCTAGTAAATGAATTGTTGACAATGAAATGTCGTGAACTTAATGGTTACTGGCTCGATATCCCAAACAACTAAGTCTGATCAGAGGCCACATTTTGTCGCTGTTATGGTTTAAAAAGGTTTTCTTGGATCTCGAAAGTTTTGCTGAGGTTCTTTTAAGAGGGAGTAGGATAGATGAAAGTTACAAATTAACATGCCAATAATTTTGGATTCAAGTTTAGAGTTTGCATGCCAAGGAAAGGCACAGTGTCCTCTGACTGCAGGTCTGCTTTAGTCGTTGTGTTACTATCCATTAATAGCTTTCTGAGCAAATCTCAGTAACTAAAATAGCCTAATAATTTCATCCTTTTTTTGAACCATTACTGTATAAGTCATTGATGAAGTTCCATTGTCCAGGAGAATTTAGCCCCGTAATAAGGACTGATGAATGACAATAATCTTAGCAGAGGTCTTCTTCTACAGTCAGTAACTTGACTGGCGACTGCAAAGTACACTCTGCTTGTCAAAACTACAACAACAACAACAACAACAAGTCCGTCTTTCAACTACACTTATACTTAGACAAGCAAACATTGTCCAGGTAAGTTTTCCCTTTAAACTATTGGTAATTACAAAATCCAGTTAATATTAATAATAATAATAAAATAACTTCTTAGTAACCGAGCGCGAGGGCCACACTGGGGAATATTGGCCCGAGGTCGTGGCAGTACAGACCGAGCGCACTGAGGGCCAATATTCCCCAGTACGGCTCGAGCTAGTTTATTATATGGCTTTTTAATTACCTTTTACTTTGTTTTTGCAAGCCCGTAATCGGCCCGTGGGCACTACGGGAGAATAATGCCCTACAATTCAGTCACAATCAGCCAATCAGAGCGCGCGTTATATCGGCTACAAACACAAGCCATATAATAATTAATAATAATTACATGTATTATTAATTTTTGTTCCCCAGTACATTTAAATTACATTAAATTTTGTTCTATTTCCTTGCTTTCCTTGTTTCATTTAATTCTTTGTTCTTCCCTTTTCTTTCTTTCTTTCCAGAGTGATACTTCATTTACAGAATCCTTTCAAAACAAAAGGTGCACTCCACTCTAGATTCCTTTCATATTCAAAGTTTCGGTTAAACTAACTTAAATAAAACTCTTAAAATTCACACCTTTTTACTTCTGGATCAGACCGTTGAATCTTCTTTCCAACATCTAATGCTTCTTTCTGTGTTCTTCCACTTTCATCATAAAAAAGAAAACAAATGAATTTGACTTCCATTCAACATAACCAAACTTGTAGTCTTGTCAAGTATTTGCAAATAATTATGTACCTGTATCTATAGGTAGAGCTGGTACGAAACAAGCCACTTTTGCGACGAGGCATAGCTGTAGATTTATCCAGTCTGTAAATATATTCAGTTTTTTCAGTTATAATTATGGTATGAAAATAAAGCATACAGATTATTTTTAGGCTCCTTGAGACAACCATGGACGTTCAAATTTTCAGAATATATCATGGCTGAGGATGTTTTGTTTTCTCTTCAGAACCAAATGAAATGATACTCCACTCTTAAACACCTACGTATTGTGCTCTGAGCATGCAAAATTACAAATAACGTCATTAATATACTGTAATTAGATTTCACTTCTTCACTCACAAAAATATCTGACCACAAATGCCAACCTGAAAAATACATGGTGCTCCAAACAACACTTCCAGAGATGTTTGCAGGCAGACTTGGTTGAAAGATAAAATTTGAAGGTAAACTCATGATCCTGTCAACAACCACAAACAATATCATTAACGATTAATCCAGGAGGTAGTGCAGCTTAGTGGTTAGTGTACTTGCCTAGACATCCAGAGATCCTGGACTCAAGACATGTTCTGCTCACTACTTAGTAGTCGCTGGTTCACTTGCAAATAGCCAACTGGTTTGCCTCTGGCCAGTCGAGATTCTTAACAGTTTAGTTGTTGTTATTTTGTTCGCTTTATCAGCTTTCAAAGTCTTCTATATACAGCAGAGGGGTAAAGTAAGTTTGTATATATCATAACTGGTAGAAGGAAGACAAGCTATCTTATTTTATGTGTGTGCAAACAAACAGAAACTAAATAATGTCTACCTCAAAAACTCAGACAGATAAGAACTGAATTAGAACCTTGATAACACAAAATTAATTGAAACTGTTGTACATGTAAGTAAACCCCCTTTAATTACACATCACCTCTTTTCCTCTCACAGATAGATAAAACTTTTTTCCATTGAAATCCACCTTTTCTATTTTGGACCTAAACAAAGCATGTTGCAAACGATTCAACATTGAATTCAACAATAAATTAATTATTAATGCTGTGTAACTAGACTTGATATAAAGTCAAAGAGTTGAAAGCCAACATTCTTGAAATAGTATTAGCTAGGGAAAGGAGATCTATGAAAGCTGAGTGGTTAAGAGGGAACCAGACTAATAGCATATCAGTATACAAGGGTCAACATTTAAAAAACACTTCTTTGATAGCTAACAACAAAGCCAAAATGTTGGAAACTACAAATTAAACCAGTGATTGCACACCTTGCAATGTACATGACTTTGTACAATTACACATGTTATTTATTTTTAACCGCTAAATTATTTTTAACTTTCTGTAGACGTGATGCGATACTTCAAGAAAAACACTGTTATCACTCTTGGTAAACAAAATGTTTTCCTTCTTATGTTTCGTGATCCAAAGTCATCCTCGATTACTCACAACATGGATGCAAGCTTACCAAAGGTAGGACCCCACACGAGTTTTGTTCTTGTAAACTGCTACTCCAGAAGGCTTAAGAGCCACGAAATACTCTACAAAGTCCTCTCCCTGAAAAAATAAGAAAACAACCTCAGTTAACTAGCAAAATCAGGGTTACAAATCTCCCACCAACCAAGAAATACATAGTTGCATAAAGGTCCTCACAATGTTTGTATGTACATGTATGTGTATAAACATGGTTACATGTATTTAATAATATTGGTAACAAGTCTTTAGTTTGTTGTTTCTGACGACATTATTAAACTAAACTCAGTGGTCGTCATGTTATGTTTAAAGTATGCGAGGATGTTTTCCATCGTTTTATTGTTTCATTTGGGCCCTAACAGCCGCCTGATGTCGCTGGCAGGGCTTCGATTGCACGGCTAGCGGCTTTGCCTTTGAATCCTACAGTGGGATTGTCACCATGGGAACATTTTATCCAGGAATATTTTACTCAATTTGGTGGGCTCCTGAGAATTCAGTGTTCAGTCTTGGTATTTTATTATGACCATTGACAAGCGAACTGATAACGGCTCAATTCGCATCGAATCTGAAAAAAAAACCACACAGGAGGGAAGCGACCCACAATGGCAATAAGGTTAGGCTTTTTAATTGAGAGGTTTTTCGTAAAATTATCTTCTCAGGTTGTTTATCGGGATTCCCATACAAATCCTTATATTTTAGTTGGCTTTCCCTTACACTGAGCTTGAGGTGCATCTACTGAAATCAAATCAAATCAAATAACTCAAAAAGACATGTTAAGATACAGGAAGAAGTGCATGAAAATCAAACCTTGACTGGGTGCAGATCAACTCCATACATTTCTAGCCACTTGATTTTATCAAGATACATAAACTCTGCCACTGATGGTACCATTGGTCTAAGATAATAGAAAAACAAACATGTTCAAACAGTTTGTCGATCATCACGTAATGCCAGTATATCAAAGGTCATGAGAGTGTTTCAACACAGTATCCAAACAGCTACATGTATAAACAGTTTAAACCACAAGGCCACTGGCCAAGTGCTTACCGTAGTTATTCGGTTATAAGGCACACGGTTTTTTCAAGAAAAATCTGTCTTTGGGTGGCAAGTTAGTGCTAAAATTGGGGTGCGTCTTATAGCCAAGTATTTTCGCACAACAAAATCTTAAGATCACAATTTGAGAAGAACTTGCAGTTTAAACAACACAAGAAAAGGATGTCCACTAGTTGTCAATTTAAAAAAAGAATAGTGCTTTTAGAGACATTTAGAACACTAAACAACGTCAAGAGAAAAGTAAACAAACGGAAATTTGCAAACATGCTTAAAAGCACGTGCTCAGTAACGTGATACCCATGAAAACAATATAATCGTTCGAACCTTGTTTCGAATTCCAAGAATCGTGTTTGTCGCTCACATGAAAAGTTTCTTCTCTGAACAAACAGTGTGGAGATAAAACATTGCACTGAAATTGTGCACTGAAATTTGCATCCTTGGTGGCGTGTTGATATTCAGCTGTCGAACACCTTTGAATATGACTTTGGTTGGAGTTTTTCGCCGTTCGCTTTCGCTTGAAGTCTGAAGTCTGAACTCTGAACTCTGACTATTTATTAAGTCGGAAGGTTCAAATAAAAGTGTATGCATTGTATGTGATAATAATTGTTCTCAAATTCATCACATCCTTTTGGTAACTCTCAATTTTTTGGTGCGTCTTATAACCGAGTATTTTCGCGTAATTTTCAGTTTGAGAACTTAACTTGATTAAATTGCTAAGTTTGGGGTGTGTCTTATTAACCGAGTGCGCCTTATAACCGAATAACTACGGTATATTGTTTCAAGGTGTATTGGGTACCCTGATAAATCATGAAAAATAAGTTTTTCATACAACTTCTCATTAAACGATAAATATTAATTAATTATGCAGCATTATATTTTTGTTATATGAAATTATACATATGCATAATTACTATTTTAATGGATGCTGTACTTTATTAAGTCCAAACATATGCACATGATTTGATATAATATCTACCCAATGATCAGTTGTAAAATTAATAAATTACTACTGATTTTGGGAAGAACATACAAATAATTCTGTTGGTAGGAACGATCTAAATTCTTGAAAACACAATTTGTTTTGATCTTGCAAATGTGGCCAGAATGATGTAAAGCACAGACCTAGAAAAAACCGTGACCTTTATCTTACCCAAGCTTCTTGTGAATATGGAAGATTTTAGACTCCAGCTCTTCACTCTGTGAATGACAAGAAAAATAAACCAGACTCAAAACCAGTTCTAACAATGTAAACAATGAATATCTCAGTAATCATGAGGGCATGTTTTAAATAAAAAATGCTAATTAATTGGTTAGTGCTTCAAGGAGGAGAAAAAACCCCTTCGAGGTGGTTGTAATAATAAGATTTATTCATTGCTATAAGTTTTTTTTAACCCTCAGACTCCCAAGCAGGCCTGAACCGGCCATACTTAGGGCGCGTTCGATTGACCCTATTCCGGAGTAAGAATATGCGGAGTGATGATTAAAACGGTATGTTTGGCACGTTTCGAAGCTGCAAGGATGATTAAAATATGTTTAAAATAGCATTTTAGCAAATGTTTGACAATTTTAATGTGAATCTCTGCAAAAACAAAGGATTTCCAACTTGTATTCAACCATGTATTCCTATTGCAGAATACGGTCAATCGAACGCACCATTAGTATTTTACTTGGTCTAACGCCAGCCGATTTTACTCGTCAATGGAGAACCCCTAGGAGTCAATGGGTTAAATAAAGAGTCAAAAATTTTGTCCAGGACTGTGATCAGAAAAAATGTGCAGCAGGCAATCACAACTCCTGTATACTTGGCCAGGTATAAGGTCACAAGTCACTGTCTCACCAACACTGAAACAACCTTGAACTAAAAGCCAGAGTAGTACCTTAGGCCTAAACATCCCTTTTAGCCCTAAAGTTAGCATTTTTAGCAACACACTGAGCTGAGAAAAAGGAGCTGTAACTATAATTTCGTACATGTACTACTGAAATGGAAAACATAAAGACTTAGTGGTCAAGAATAAAACTAGGATTTCTCAGATAAGATGTGCTAAAATGTGCATGTATAGCAAGCCATAGACTATGCAGTATTTGATTGGATGAAAAGTTGGCTGCACAAGTAACCAAAAAATCTAATTGGTTCAAATCAAAGGAGGTGAGAAAAAATGAAAGTGTTTATCAGATGTGCAAGCAAAAACGAAAAGTTGGCACAATCAGTGACATACAAAGGCCAATTGAGATAAGCATTAACATCAGTTTATGCTATAGCAGAAGCAGCCAAAAAATTTTAACATTAAGTTTATTGCAAGATTAAAATGGTTTATCTTGCTAAAATTAAAGGAGAACATGGTCATTGTACCAATTAAACAATGATGTTACCTGATTAGGAAGAAACCTAAATTCAGACACATAACCCAGAGTATGTTCCTTAGGATCATATTCTCCAAGCTCCGCTGGAAAAGAAAAAAATTCAAGTTAAGTTCTCTGGGAACTAAAACTTAATTACACAATGTTAGATTGTGGATTACAACGTGGATTTTGTAAGAGTACAAAATTATTTTCTTTTAGCAGTTTTCTTGGGTAGAACCATTAGGTCATAAAACCAGCTGCATGATTATCTCACTATACTATGTAGTACACTACATTGTGTAATCATGCAGGGTTTTCAATAGGAATTTTAGTAGGTGGCAAAACCAGAGGACAGGCAAAGGCTCAAGATTGTAGGGGGGTCCAAGGGGCATTGTCCCCAGGAAAATTTTTGAAAGCTGGGCCTCTTAGAATGTATTTTCTGCATTCTGGAGCATGCGTTTGGGTGTTTGAACAGAACACTAATATCATTAAATTTTGGGTTTTAATTACACCAAGTACAGGACTGCTGGACCGCTACCCTCAAAAATGAGTGTGCTCAATCACCGCCTTTGACATGGACATGGAAACAGAAATCGCCACCGAAGTGACTCAGAATTCAGGCATCTCTTTTGTTTTTCATGAGCAAAACTTTGCCAATCCAAGGCTTGCATTCTACGCAAATGTTTGTCATGTTAATTGTAGTTTCCACGGAAAAGTAGGCGGCAAGTTCACGTGCGATAGCCAGGAAGTTCAGGCAGCTCTTAATGAAAGCCCCATACATGTCTGGTTGATTACTTGTTTGTTAATAACCATTACGATGTGATGATGACAATAATGATGATGATGATGATGATGATGATGATGATGATGATGATGAAAAGCAGGAGGAGGAAGAGGGTGGCAAAACAAAATAATTTCTCTTGTCAAAACAATTCAGTTTGTTACTTACACTGAATGCTATATGCTGAGATCTCAGCTAGAACATTTGTTGCACAAGGTAATCTGGATAGTCACAACAAAAGAACATTTCATTTCATCGTTAAACCTTCAACCAATCTCTCTTTATTACTCTGGCCTTGATGGCCATATAGGGATGCAGTTGTCTCTGATTCAGTTCAAATGCTTACGGGTTCTGCTTGTTCCATCTCAGAAAGAGTTTCTTTCATTACTGCATACAATGTACATGTAATTCAGTAACTTTGAAAGTGTTATCATTGATACTTCATGAAGCAAAAGAATTTTCTACAGTATTTATTTGTTTCGCCATACAACAAAAGAAAAGAAATGTACTTAAATAAGTTGACCAGATAATAAAATAAGTTACTAAAGAACAATCACTACAATGGATAACACACATTGACAAAAGACATACTGTATTTACCCGTGTATAAGTCGACCTTTTATGGCCTCAAAAGAAGCTCCAAAAATCGCCCTCGACTTGTACCCGGGTCAAAGATTTTGAGCCAAGTTCCAGCTAAATAATTTATTCAAAATTAACATAATAATGTTGTCTTGGGCATAACGAACGCAGTGGACAAAAGCCGACAAAATACAGTCTTCAAAATGAATGTAAGCAATTCCAGTTGAAATGAAAAAGGATTTGTCCAAATCTAAATGTTGAAGATACTCATAAGCACAAATATGAAATAGACACTGGAAATTTTCGTTTTCCAAAGGCGGAAAGCTCTAAAAGGCATTTCTGTTTCTTCAAACAAACGCGACCATTCAATGGCTTAGTAACCTGGCACAATACCTTGTGTTTGCATGCAAGCATCTTCACTCGTGTTGTGTGAAAATGCTGGTTGGTAATGATTGTTTTTTATTCTTTATACAAACCTGGCTGATTTAAATGCTTTTGCAAACTTCGTATTGTTTGGTTTATGAGTTTTGTTTTGTTTGTCATGTGAGAAATTGTAAGTCAAGGACCAATTAAACCCTGCACATTTTTGCATCGTTCGCAAGTTATTTTCAAAGATTGACTCCTGCTTCTGTGATGTTGTGCTTATCCTCTAAAGCCCTTTATCGTTGAACAACGAAACAGGTTAGTTTGAGGTTTACATGTTCGATTTTCTGAGAACTTTTCCGAAACTCAAGGACAATTTAATGCCCTGATATACAACAACTACTGCTGAACCACAAAACTATTAAGCGCTTGAGGCCCTGATTTTTTTGTGTATCCACATTTCCAGAAATCGAAGAATACAAGATTAGTGTCCCAGTAACATTGAACAAAGAAATTAAGAAATTGCTTTTTTTGCCATCAAAAATGGGGGGTCGACTTATACACGGGATCGACTTATACACGGGTAAATATGGTAATCGAAATGGCAAGGGGGCCTCCAGAAACCACTGGGCTTATACAAGGGAGGCCTCCTTACTAAACGGGACGCATGCATTAGATTGATAGAAAAAAGTGACTATGACTATAATGTAATTATATCTATTGATTAAATAAAAAAAGAAACAGAAGAAAAAAAAAAGAAATGAAAAATGGACCAAAACATAAAATCTTCAAACAACTGGAAAATCCCAAGCTAAAGAGTACATTGTAA
>OX421448.1:54716221-54726221 GCA_949126865.1 Montipora capitata
ACACTGTATGTGTGATATGAAGTGACTTCTCTGCAGATGCTTCCTTGTCTAGGAACTTATTTCTACATCATGTGATTTAATTAACATGATAACAACACTTCACAGCTCAGATCATGTATTTACCTTAGATGTTTCAAGAATCAGGAAAATCTGATTCAGTGCTGTAGAAAGTCCCTGAGCTAAAATTCGAGGGGAGGAGGGTTAACAGTCTTATCAGTTTCTAAAGGGTCAGCCTCGAATCATTGCAGCCTACAGTTCGAAAACTGTTACTTAATGACCTGGTAGATCTTCCTTGGGGAAATGAATTGATTACCTTACAGGCCCACCTTCAACCAACAGGCTTTTCGACTGTTTGTTTTTGTTAGGGAAATTCGCATTGCTTATCGTAGTGATCTTACTGGATGAATCTCAGCTCTGGGTGGAATTTTCATATATGAAAACTGTTCCGTAGCACACAATGCCTGTCGGCTAAAGGTAGGCGTTTAACCCTTTGACGTCCAAACCGGCCTAAACCGGCCAGACTTGTCTAATGCCAGACGATTTTACTTGTCACTGGGGAACCCCTGGGAGTCAATGGGTTAACTATACTAATTTTTTTTACATGTTAAGTGAGCACTTTTTTATTTCAAGCTTTTTGTTTGTTCAAAAGGGAAGTCTGCGATTTAAAGTTGAGGTTTCAAGGAGGACAGTGGAGGGAGGTTGCACATTGAATCCTGACAGACAATGTAACATCAAAGGATAATAACAATGAAGAATTAAGTCACAGTGATACCTAGGTGTTCATTAATACATACCGACTGACTGTCCCGGTCAATATAACGTAGTCCAAAGTAGTCTCTTTCCAACAGATTAAGATGCTTGAAAACTTTTTCTAGCACTTCATCTCCCTTAGTCGTCCTCTTTATACATGTTTAAAAAAAGCACAACATGTTATACACTGTAGTCCAGTCACAGTAGCTATAAACGTTTCGTCTATTTTTAAAAACAACTGAAGAATAATCAAGTCATATCAAGTCATTTTAAATAAACTAAGCTTGTATGTAACTATTATAATTATTATGAAGAATAATGGGTATCTTGGTTATGGCCTTTTGAGGAGGCCAAATTAATACTTCCCAATATCTGCATAATTATAATTCACCACATCACACTCACATCTGCTCACCTGATACTTAATAGTCCTTATTATACATACAAGAGTGTTTTGCTGGAAAATAGACCACTCATAAAATTCATACAAAACAACATCCGGGACCCAAGTGGCATATTTTTTATACTCTCAATATTGATGACATCATTTCCCGCCTTTGTATGGTTTTGGTGCAAACAGTCAGTGAAAAATGGTGAGCAAAAGATTCGTAAAGTTCTCTGAAGCTGACGTAAAATCCTCCTCTGAGAAACAAGAAAATGCTAACACAAAGAATAAAACTTCATACAACTTAAGGAGGCTTGAAAGGGTTTTTAGCTGCGTGTACGCGTAACCTACACACACCATAACCAAGAAACACATGTCAGCTGAATGAATCAACTTTCTATCAAAAGCAGCGTGCGCAACACAACGGAAGTGAAAATACGACGTAAAATCGCACGAACCGGAAATAAAACCTGCGCAAAAAAATTGTCTTTATCTTAAAATTTTGCTGGGTGACCTATCTTGACTTTTTGCATGCACGTATCATTTATGATGGCACTTCAAATAAAAAAGTTTCAGGGAAAGTTCTCTAGTACAATTTTCTATAAACTATAAAAAGCCCTTTTTCGGTGTATCTTCACCCTTTGACGTCCAAACTGGCCTAAACCAGCCAGACTTAGTATTTTACTCTGTCTAACACCAGACTTCGTATTTTACTCATCAATGGGGAACCCCTGGGAAACAATGGGTTAATCACTCACTGTGAGTGAATAACTAGGTCCCCATTAAAACCCTTTAACGTCCAAACCGGCCTAAGCCGGCCAGACTTTGTATTTTACTCGTCAATGGGGAACCCCTGGGAGTCAATGGGTTAAGTTCTACTAGATAACTTTTTGTCATACTCAGTAAGAAGTTAAAGAATTTAGGGAGATTTCCAACAAAGAAAAGAAAACAGTAGGTCACCGACTTAGTTTTTCACATAATTTTCAAAAACTGAAATTTAGAGGTCCTTTTTGTGGACCTGGCGTGTTGCCATGGTAACCTACAATGACGTCATAAGTGCCCTTCAAGTATTACTAAACAATAGAGTTGCAAAAATATTTATAGTTTGCCTACACTATGAAATATATAATGAAGAGGGTAGTTTCTAAAGAAACTGTGGTGCTGCGTCGGTGGGGAAGTAGTATACAAAAAATTGGTTTTATCAACGGAGTTGATAATGTAAATTGGCCACTGTACAGAGATTCTGAAAGCTGACGTTTCGAGCGTTAGCCCTTCGTCAGAGCTGACGAAGGGCTAACGCTAGAAACGTCAGCTTTCAGAATCTCTGTACGGTGGCCAATTTACATTATCAACTCCGTTGATAAAACCAATTTTATGAAATATATATCCTTCTTTGGTATCTTTCATCCTTTCACAAACACTATAGCAACAAAAAACCTTTTCGAGCCTCCTTAAAATTATTCAAGGATGGACTTCCTTGCAAGTGAAGAAGAAATAAGAAAATTGAAGAAATTCCTGCCGCCGAGCTGCCATAAAGTTTGTGCTCGGTGTTAGAAAGAAATAAAACACTCCTGTCTACATAATAAGACGAAAATTAAACAGTGGCTTGAAGATATGAATTTTATTTTTTCGTGCTAAAAACAATATTTTACTCACTCACTGTGCTCGTTCATAAAATACTGTTTTTACCACTCAAAATAAAATTCATATCTAAGTGCCACCATGTAATATCCTCTATAAACTTTTTTGACTCTTGGCCCCCAATTTAATGTGGTAAGGCTCTACTAAAAAGTTCAAATACAAGGGACACAGTCATTATTATGAAATTTCAAATTTTCATCACCATGATCCACTCCAGATATCAGTCATTACACTACCACAACGCATGTGGCATAACACCATTCTTGAATTAAAGGACCTTTCAATTAACATCACAAGAATGATTACAATACAAGGATAACAGTGGCAATGGGTGGTTTTGACTTGGGCCTTTCATACTTTCTCAAAACCAGATTTACCTGTGTTATGATAAAATAAATGAAGCGATTTTCAATTGAGTGTCGAAAGTAATTAGCGAATTACTTTAATTTATGATTACTTCACTCAGTGATTGGTTCAAACTTCTTGAGCCACTTTTTCAACCAATCAGAAGTGAAACCAAAACCAATTGTGGCTCACGCGTGCACATTTTCCCGTGCTTTGTGTCGGCTACGTGTAATTACTTCGAGTTTTGATTGGTTTACTGGATTGTGTCCGTCCTTTTTGATTGGCCAAAGTAATTACTTTGGTTTTAGTTTTACGACACTCATTTGAAAATCGCTCTAAAATAATAATTATTATTGGTTTAATCTCAGTATTGATCTCTTATGTCAACCATGCCAAGGCCACAGATCAAAACAACTCTCTTTTTTCTGGATCTACAAAAGGTTTAGGGAAAAAAGAAACCATATGCCAACTTGCAAAAAAATAAATTATTAAAATTCTAGACAAACCACATGGATTGGGGAATGTAATATTATTTATACTGGTATTTGGGTAGGTGTTGCACCGCATTTGTTATAAACAGCTTAAGCCAACACAATATTTTAAACTCGTGATTAACCCCTTGACTCCCAAGCTGGCCTGAACTTGATCACCATACTTGGTATTTTACTCTGTCTAATGCCAGAGTATTTAACTCTGTCTAACAACGCCAGACGACTTTACTCGTCAGTGGGTTAACTAAAGATTTCCATGAAACACCCTTAAAAACACCCTTAAAAATAGAGATTACAGCTATTCACCCTAAAACTCTGCCCAAGAGATAAATTATATCATGATAGTTATTTAAAATAATAAATTGAAGTAGGGTACACTGTATTTAAGAATATACAGTGGTGACTGTATTTAAGAATATACAGTGGTGAGTTCACTTATGTCGTTGCATTTATTTTTTGTCACAAAAAGATTAAATTGAAACGTGCAGCGAGCAATACCCAAATTTAATTATTCACCTGTGCTCTAAGGGCTATATGGTAAAAACCTCTCATTAAATTACCTCAGACTGGAAAGGAGATAAATTTTTTTTTTAATATCTCCAAGAGGTTAAAGTTACCACAAGATAGTAAGCAAATTGACACCTTTTAATTCTCTTTAGCATTTAAGTAGTGCTTTAAATCCTAAAATTACGTTCTTTTCTAAGAAGATTAAGAAGGGTGAAGAACCAGATGGATTAAAAGTTTGGGACTTTGTCAGCCTTCAGGGATATAGTACTGTCTGAGAGCTTAATATTGTACATTTTCAATAAGGATGGGGTATTTTAATCTCAGCAATATGGCAATATCCACATACAGCAGACAGTTGCTTGTTTCAAACAAGTACATGGCTTGTGATTTGTCACCATTTGCAAATCAAACAAATCAAAGAGAAAGATTATGAATCTGCATGGATTTCCATAAAAAACAAATCAGCTCTACATAATTTTGAATGTTTATATGACAACAGAAGGTCATCATGCCCATCTTGAAAAGAATTCAAATTTATCAGGACATGAGGATTTATAATGCTTGCAGGATAGATAAACAAAGGGTGCATATTTTTTTTTTATTCTAGATTGGTTTCCAGTATAAATGGAATAGCCTTCTCTTTGATTTTTCAAAAATCATGTATTCTGTTAGGACAAAATAATAATAGCTGATATCCTTTCCACACATTTATTTGTGATCAAGGCACCCTTTTTTTCTCTTTTAAGGGCTTTTCTTTTCTAAAACCAGACTCTTCAAACACATAAATTTCAATAACTGGACTAGAAATTTGCAGTGCTAAAAGAAAGCACATGTGCTATTCAACAAAAACAATTGGCACAACTTACATAAATTTACAGGACTGTATTGGACCTTCAAATGTATTTGAAAGTAGAATATGTACACGAAATAAAAGAACTATGTTATTCAATTAGATTTAAGGTCAATCTGACATCTTAATTATCTCACACAAAATCAATTACCTGACACTGAAATATTTTCCAACTTAGCTTTCTGGCTGAGACTCTACTTATCTATAATTTGTACAGATAACAGAATTACCAAGGTCCCAGGGTGCACTACTATCAGCTCTTACACTACACCTAGTCATCTTTATTGAACTCTTCGCAAAGAATTCACAAAAAAGTGTTGCCATTTCCTCAGCAGTTGCTGGTTGTTTGACATATCTATTTGTAATAATTATAAGCTTAACAGTTAGATGAATCATTTAGGATCATCTTTCATTAATTATTTATTAATGTCGCAGCCATTTTGGCACCTAAAAGAGGCCATTTTTTCAAGGTTGGCTAAACTCATGCAGGGATCTGAGCCAATCACAAGCCAGAAAATATTTTGAATGAATAATAGTGATAATTATAATAATATTTTATTATCATTCATAAAAGAAACACCTGGCGATAATTTTTTTCAACAGGAAAAAAATACTCTTTAAGTTGCTAAATGTGGACTGAAAAAAGGATTTAAAAGGGAATCGATTTCAAGCTAAAAGTTGTGCAACTTAGTACATTGTAGTAATTTCCCTCCATTTCGTTTCCTGCTGCGGAATTAATTTATTAATGAAAGGTCGAATTACAAGAAAGTGTGCCCGGTTCAGAAGGTCTTTAAAAACACGTCAACCAATTTTCAAAACATTTGAACTAAAACGGTGGAGTTAACTTATTAACAGTTGGATAACGGTAACGTATTAACCGCGAAAAAACTACCAAGGAATTTTACAGGAAAATGTTGTTAATATTTTAAACCGCAGCTGGTATATATTTAATTAACTACAGGGCATTTCAAACGAAAAATCTTGACTATTTACTCTGTTTAAGTACTGTAAGAAATTTGAGAACGCTTACAAGGGAAGAGTATGCGGAATTATTGTCTATGCAGATTTGTAAGGTTTCCAAATTAAAGGAGGCAAAACAATGGAAGAACTTGAAAACATACAAACCAGCTGATATTATTTCTGCATTCTCTCGGGGTAAACTATCTAGTTAACACATCTTACCACAAAAAACATCGAAAAATTTAAGCTTACGTAACTTACAAGATCGTGCGTATATGAAAAAAGTGAATACAACCGAAGGGTATTTAATTAGAAGAGAGAGAACTCACGTTGTGCAAATGAAATATGCGCTTAATATCAAGAGTTTTTGTATACAGTTCGCTCTCATCAACAACTTGACCTTCGTGTAAACATTTGCAAGTTTTCGGCCCACGCGAAGTCAAATGTGACTACGCCAGCACGCATTCGGGATGATTGCTTTTTAGAGCAAGGCTTTTATGAATTCGAATTTTTGCCATCTTTTCAGACAAGAGCTTTATTCACATTTAATGACTGGTGAATGACTTAGTAGTCATATCAATTCGCGATCAGCTGAAATCGATCTACGCACGAACACACACTGACGAGTTTACTTAGCCTGTGCCTTCGATTCGTGCGTGAGTAGTTCACGAAGTTCCAAACGATCGCGAAAGATGAAAGCTCTAACCAAGAGTTTTATCAAAGTAAACAGAAAAGAAAACACAATAGACAGATATACATAAGGGTTCAACTCAAGAAGTTTGCCCACTTACTCTAATCTCAACTGGATGTTCACTTTCGTCAAGTAGCAAAACATGACAGAACCAAACGGTGTTTCTTCTAAACCATGACATTTTCTCTGTATTTAAACTTCAAACCATGACCAGAAGAGTTTGGAGACAACTGCGACTAAAGATCCTCGTTTCATCTTTCGATACGTACTCGACCAATTAATTTTCTTTCCCAATTGTTCTCGACGTATGAGTGAAGCTTTTCATCAATCGAGAAAGGCAAATGACACCTCCTTATATGGAAAAAAGATTAACGCAACTTCCGGTTCAGTTGATGGAGCACAATTGCACACCGAAAAGTATAACGGGTAATTCAATCAAATATTTAGCTACTGTTTTAATGAAGGGATTTCACTTTGTTCCTAATTATAGATTTTGCTTGAAAGACGTCCATGACAAAGCTCGGATATCCGAAGAAATTTCAATGCGATCGCAGAATTCGATGGCGCGGACCACCCTGGCTCAGAAAGATGCATGAGCACGTGATGTCGGTACTGGTATTTTCTAATACATGTATCCAAGATTAACCCCGTCCAACAGAACTGAACTTTCGTTAACAAACGGAAACCGGTGATTTCCTATGGGTATCCGGTGCACAACACACCGATGAGTGCGTTTTCCTCCCAGGCAGGGGACCTGACCGGCGTGTTGAAGAGGGTCACAATGAGAGGGTGGGTAGCCTTCACAGCTAAAGGTTACAAAATTGTCTTTTCACGTACGGCTAACGGTTATTTTTTCCCCGCCTCGAATAGCTCTCCTACTTCCGGGTTGCACAGGATCGTCACTGTAATTTGTATCCAAAATTAATAAAGTGTTGTTGTTGTTTTTCCGTCACGGTTAACTTAACAAAAAACAAAGAAACTTCCCTTGTTGAAAATGAAACATTTTTTTCTTTTTCGGGTTTCTGTGTTAGTTAATATGGTCTTATTAGACAAATTGAATAGAATCAGGAGCTCCTGATAGAATAATTCATTGGTCATCACAATGCGTTTCACATTTTTGTCTTGCTTGTCCACGCCTTGATTTGTCTTCCAGACCTTGTCATGACCAGGCTTAAAGTTTTCCTTCTCTGCTTCGTCAACTCCAACGCTCTCATCTGAGTCACTTATTTTTATATTCCAGCAACATTCCTCAGGTGATTCTCGCGCCTACTCTATCTTCTGATACTGATAAGGGGTTATCAGTAGCACTAGATGGACTAGACGCGAGAATCACCTGAGGAATGTGCTGTCAGGTGACACCCCTGTGACCTGTGCGACCTACGACGGCGACGGTCGACGACGCAAGCGTCTCCTCAAAATATAACTTGGCTCCATCATAAGTCTTTCGCGAATATTCAGTCTCCGTTCACGTCCTACAATATGGGCGAAGTATCCTAAAAATAAATTTGTATGAGCGGTTTCAGAGTGAAAGCAGAGAATGAAGGATTCTCTGTTGCATGCTTACGTTGTCGCCAAAACCTCAAATTTGGTGATTTCACATCGTCGTTATGTAGAGGACCGCTAAGATACTTGTTAAAATCCGCGCTGCACGTGCAGCACGATTATTTATGCTCTTTTAACCAATGATATTATTGTTTTGTGGCGTTGTCGTAGTCGTAGCCGTCGCCGTTTCTTACTGAATTTCCTGGTACTGAAATGTTGATCCTGTTACTGAAATGAATGAAGAAATAGATGAACGGGAGAAGTGATCTTTGCACATTTCTTTGCACTTATCTGGACACTGAATTTAAGCAATTGTGTCTCATAGACATTTGAAAAATTCAAGTGACTTCTACGAGATTCGAAACCATGACCCCGGCATTTCACGCTCTCGAGTGCATCATGGGTAATCAGGGCAACATGGCGTAAAATTCAAAGGTTCGCATGGAAAATTCAAAGCAAAAGAAACTGTACATGGCTCTACTTTATTGACTTTCGCCTTCATAAACCAAACAAATAAGTTTAACTTCACAAGGCTAGCTTGTCACCTATTAACTCCCAAATTCTACACAAGCAGTGGACTACAAAACACTGATGAAAATTGATTTCTTTTCGATTAAACTATGACAACGCTGACATTAAACTAGATTGAAACATACACATACATGCCAACTCTCCCGGATTATCACATGCCAACTCTCCCGGATTATCCGGGAGTCTCCCGGATACGGAACGAATCTCCCGGTCTCCCGTACGGGCCATTAAATCTCCCGGATAAAAACGACTCTAACCTTTCACAGACGTTTCTCCATTCTAGACTCAAATTGCATCCCCAAGTTTAAAATAGATCGATTTTTTCAAACTCGTTTCATTGTTTCTTAATGCATTTCTTCATCTCTGAGTTTCAAACACACGTTTAATAGAACTTCCTTTAGCTATCATAGCCATATAACCGATTGTTTGATTGGATCTCCGATTAACCAATAAAAATTCTTGACATAAGTACCCTGTTTTCCCGCAAATTCACAATGGTGGCAGAATATTCTTGTATTCTGAAGGAGCTGCTGGGGGATGGGTGGGTGCGTTTAGGGGGGGGAGAGGAGGGGAGGGGGAGTGGGTAGGTTGATCGAGGGGGGAGGGGTGGGGAGACCGGATGGATAAAATCTCCAGATTTTAAATCTCCATAGGTTGGCATCTCTGCATACATGTCTTCAAAACTACGGATTTACAAATAACCCTAGAAGTCAGTGAACATGGTAAACTTTGAAAATTTCTAGAGAAGCCATCGAAGGCTTTTTCCTTAGCCTACAACGAGGCTTCCAGTTTTCGTGGTGCGAGCGGCGTAGCCTCGAGTCTATGCGAGTGGCGAAGCTGCGAAAGTCGATCTACGCGTGACTGTATTGCTTCTTCGCATTTGAGAGTTCGTGCACAGGCTACTTGTTATCCAATCCGAAAACAAAAGACTAAACAAAAGAAATGATGACTTGACCTTGAAAACAATAGAAGATTCTACAACACCAATCAGAGCAGTTAAAGACCAGACTTTCACGAGACGTGACGGCGGCCATGTTGGCGTCCCTAAAACAAAGGAACGGCAGCCATGTTGGTGTTCCTAACTGATCCTCCGGGAATTCCGGACCTCTATTGTCATGCAAACGTTTTCTTTTGTTTCGGTGAAAATACTCTATACAACCAAACGGGATGATATCTACCTATCTTCTTCGTGCCATGTGGCACATAAGGCCTCAACACAATCCCGCCAACCATCTCTGTCGGCCGCTACCATTTGTACCTCACTCCAGTTCTTCCATCCCGGGATGACATTTAACAATTATTCTACA
>OX421448.1:54731221-54741221 GCA_949126865.1 Montipora capitata
TGTATGTCTGCTTACAGGAGGTGTCCGTTACTGGAAGTTCGACTGTAGCTCGGTCTGTTCATCGAAATCGTTATGGTTACCCGGTATGCTATCCAAACCAAATTTTTGAAACATTTCTTGTCACGCACCACCAAATAAATATTCAAACTACTCCGTTTTCAAAACAAAGCACGCTATGGAGCTGAAACGTTCCGTACGTTCTAAATAAAATCATAAAGGCTTTTGATCAACGGACTAAACCCCCGGCTAAACCTTATCAAGGTAAAAATATATTTCCCAACGCAAATATGCGTCTGATAGACTGCTTGAAATTTCTCTTAATACGGTATAGGTTCGCTTGTTTGACTTGAACCAAATCGACATCGCTACCAAAAAGAAAAAAGCGCGGGATTTACTATTTTAAAGTTGTTTTAAAATATATGGCAAGCAGATGACCTTAAGTAAGCCGTTGCGTTTCGTACAATGTGACTAAATATGCGTGACATCATCTTTGATATGTGCAGACATGACGAATTTATGTTTTTATGTTTCGTTCAGTATCAACAGGTTTCAGGGGTTGATCTTGGAAAATCTGATATAATCGTGTTGGCATAACTTTTACAACATTTGGTGGCTCCTAAAGGAGCCGTTGGTTTTGGTGGTAGACTTAGTGAGTTTACTTGCTGCTTGTGTACTTGGTGACAGCTTTGGTTCCTTCACTAACAGCGTGTTTCGCAAGTTCACCGGGCAAAAGGAGTCTGATGGCGGTCTGGATCTCGCGAGAGCTGATAGTTGACTTCTTGTTGTAGTGAGCCAGGCGGGAAGCTTCGCCAGCGATGCGCTCGAAGATGTCGTTGACGAAGGAGTTCATGATGCCCATGGCTTTGCTGGAGATACCAGTGTCTGGGTGAACTTGTTTCAACACCTTGTAGATGTAGATTGCATAGCTTTCCTTTCTCGTCTTTCGCCTTTTCTTGTCGCCAGTGGCGGCCTTAGCCTTACCAGCTTTCTTCTCGCCTTTCTTTCCTGCAACTTTCGGTGCCATTTTCACTTGGTAGGATTCTACTTCAACGGAATGATAACGCCAACTGAATGATTTGCTATTTATAACAAAACAAAGGTAGGATCAATTAACATAAGGATCGAAATCGTCGAATTTTTATTGGTTCACAACTTCAGGTTGGCCAAAGGTCAACATAGTTCCGTTTTCATACAAAAGCACTTGTGAAATGAAGAAATGATTGGTGCTTTTCGATCCGACTGGAATATTGCCTTGCGTATAAATTTCCCTCTTGTTGCCTATCGACATTTACTTCGCTAAGTGTTTGTAGACTCGAAGCTAACAGAAAAATGTCTGGTCGCGGTAAAGGAAAAGCAAAGGGCACCAAATCGAAGAGCCGCTCATCCCGAGCGGGACTTCAGTTCCCTGTCGGTCGTATCCATCGACTTCTCCGCAAAGGAAACTACGCTGAACGAGTTGGCGCCGGAGCTCCAGTGTACCTGGCCGCTGTGCTCGAATATCTCAGCGCCGAGATCCTCGAATTAGCGGGCAACGCTGCTCGCGACAACAAGAAAACCAGAATCATTCCTCGTCACCTTCAGCTCGCTGTCCGCAATGACGAGGAGTTGAATAAACTACTTGCTGGTGTCACCATCGCGCAGGGAGGTGTGCTGCCAAACATTCAAGCTGTCCTTCTGCCCAAGAAAACTGAGAAGAAGGCAAAGGCTTAAGAAAGCTCACAAGAAGACTAAAACTAAAACGGCTCTTTTAAGAGCCACCAATTGTTGATAAAGTCATGACCAACACATGTATGTCTCCCGAAATCATCCAATTTCCCAACACGATCCAAGGAAGTATTTCCATTTAAAAGACGCATAACAACTCTAAAATATAATTTTAAGAGACTCGTATTTGGAGTACTTGGTTCTTTCTCGGACAAAAGTAAAATATAATTCGATTATTGAAAGTGCTACACTCATATTTTCTGCGCTAAAAAAATATTGACAAGATAAATACGAGTTTATGCTTTTTGCAGTGACAAAACGCTGTCGTCTTAACACTGCAAATTTTGACTTTGCGCACTGAAAAATGCCCGCATATTGCACTATCAACGACATCGTTTAATTCTTAACGATTAATCGAACCGCATGTTAATATACCCTGTGGTTGATATTACTTTTACGCGTCTCGTGTGCTCGCTCAAACAAAAACCATTACATCTTATAACCAAGGTATGTTCAAAAGGGGACAACGGTTTTCCTTGAGGCTAATATCGTTCGCTTGAAGGAGATTTTTGCATTTCTTTGCACATTATTGTCATTGCACAGCCGAACGAAACAAAACTTTTTTTTACAAACCGCACACAATCAAATAAGCTGGGCGCATCTGTGGATTGCAAATTTCTCGGCTGGTTCACACTTGAATTTGCTCGCCGCAAAAAAAAGGCGTATATTACTAACATCATATATATTTAAGCCGTCAAACACTCAACGACAGCGTTTGATTGTTAACGATTACTGAACTGCATGTCATTAGCTAGACGACGAATTGCTGGCTTGGTGATACCTTGGATGTTATCACGAAGAATCTTTCGGTGACGCTTAGCGCCTCCTTTTCCAAGACAGCCAAGCGAAACAAGAGGCTTGAAATTTTTACAGAACCGCGCACAATCGAATAAACTGATCGCATCTATTGAAAATGAAACCGATAAGAAATACACATCGATAAGTTTCTTGAGGGAAACGCACAAAAATAGATGTCTCCTTCGAAGGTAAGTAAATATTTAAAAAAAATAAAAGGAGCATTAGTAAACCAATATTCCTTTCCGGGATGCTGTCGCTACAGAGAGGACCTTAATTAATGCAAACTTTGCAGAAGAAAACAAGAGAAACGATATACTAAAAAACCAGATCCCACCTGATATGGGGATAAGGGATGTTAAAGTGATAATTTATTAGTCATGACCTTTGTAATATTTGGTGGCTCCTAAAGGAGCCGTTTGTTTCTCAATGTGGCTTTAGTGTCATCTAACCGCCAAATCCGTACAGTGTGCGTCCCTGGCGTTTCAGAGCGTACACAACATCCATGGCTGTGACAGTCTTGCGCTTGGCGTGCTCCGTGTACGTTACCGCATCACGGATGACATTCTCAAGGAAAACCTTGAGAACACCTCGCGTTTCTTCGTAGATCAAACCAGAGATTCGCTTGACACCGCCTCGGCGAGCTAGACGACGAATTGCTGGCTTGGTGATACCTTGGATGTTATCACGAAGAATCTTTCGGTGACGCTTAGCGCCTCCTTTTCCAAGACCTTTGCCTCCTTTACCTCGACCAGACATCTTGATAGCGATTTGTTGAACGAGAGAATAATACCAGCAAGAAGCTTCTTTCTATTTATATGGACCAGTACGGCCTCTCAGAAAACAAATGTATCCTTATTTCTAATTGGATAAAAAGAACAATTACGCTAAAGGTACAACGGTCAAATGCTCCATCAGCGTTCGAAGCATTTCCGGAACATTCGACTATCAGCAATTTCTGTCGAGCAAAAATCACCTGCTCGGGTGAAAATGAGGTCTAACCGATCCGCTTAACTCATTTAAACTTTTATTAAACCTTCTTAGAGCTATGATAATGAAAGAGTCTGCTATGTTATCGTATATAAACTTAGCTTGGAGTTAACAACGGATCGAACTTTGGTCGAAAAAATCTCCTATGATGTGGGCTCAACCAATCGAATTGCCTATTTTAAAACCAATCAGAATCAAGCGCGCCAGATATAAAAACATAGCTATAATTTCTTACATTATCCCTCAACGTTTTCGTTCAAGAGAAGATGGCTCGTACCAAGCAAACTGCACGTAAATCAACCGGAGGAAAAGCTCCACGCAAACAACTCGCTACCAAAGCGGCTCGCAAGAGCGCCCCCGCAACTGGAGGAGTCAAGAAACCTCATCGTTACAGGCCTGGAACAGTCGCTCTTCGTGAGATCCGTCGCTACCAAAAATCCACTGAGCTGTTGATCCGCAAGCTGCCCTTCCAGCGTCTTGTGCGTGAAATCGCTCAGGATTTCAAGACCGATCTGCGCTTCCAGAGCTCTGCTGTCATGGCTCTTCAAGAGGCCAGCGAAGCTTACCTTGTGGGTCTCTTTGAAGACACCAACTTGTGCGCCATCCACGCCAAGCGCGTCACCATCATGCCTAAGGATATTCAGCTGGCCCGCAGAATCCGTGGAGAGAGAGCATAAGTGACTTCCACCGTCCACAACACAAAACGGCTCTTTTAGGAGCCACCAAATCAATAAAAGCAATAACTAACATTCTTTACGAAACAAGTAATTCAAGTGAAACCTATCTTTATGTCCAGTCAAATCTCTGTATCCCACTAACTGTCGGCTGACTATCGTTGCCCTTTGCTACTCCCGCAAAGAAAATTTGAAATTCAAACCAATGTATTAACCGTAGTACCAAAGCAAAATGTGAGGTTGCTGTCTTGCCGAAATCAACTCAATTTTACCCGATATTTAATTGAGTAAGGCCAGGAACCAGAGTTTTGAACTAGAGTACGGAGAACAAGCCACTACAAAGTTTTGAGCAACATCCATTTGGACGCGGAGCGGAAATGCATGTTTCACAAATTGCCGCCTTCATTACAAGGCATAGCATATTGTGTAAGAAATACAAAAAGTGCACAATATGATCTAAATCATAAAAAGCCTACCGGTAATTTTCAAATTTCCTTTTACTATAAAATTAAGAGACGTTTAATCAAACCAATGTTATGCATGTTGAAAGGAAGAAAATTTGGCGCAAAAATATGTAAATTAAAGCAAGGTCAAAAAATCTAAAACTCTTATATTCTTACAATGTTGATGCCTCATAAATTTGATTTCTACATTCCGGCAATAAAAGTTAAAGAGAAATAAGTGATGGCCGGCCGGTTAAGTGCATTTGAAAGATAGAAAAATTAAAAAAGGGTGAACTCGATCGAAAAACGATCTGCAAAACAGAAGACACGAAAGGAAAAATCAAGTTGCACTTAAAGACACTAACAGCCATTGTGGTGAATTTAGCGAAAAATATAAACCGTCGAGAGTCTTGAATTCTGATATTCTAAGATGATTACCACAATAAGCGGGTGAAATAAACTTGGGTAACGACCAGCGTAAATGAATTCTTTGTCAGGCTCCGTTGCAACTGTACATGTTTTACACTGCTCTGTTTGTCCAATGAAAACAGCAGCGATAGACACAAGACAAAAACGAAAGTGGCCACACACACACACACAAAAAGATATATGCCAAAAGAGTCGCCACGACGACTTTAAGATGAAAAAACTAGATATTTGTTGATACTTAAATCTTAGAACAGATGACTCCACCGTTCACCACTTTGACCAATGGCGACCTACAAGGCTTGTCTTTTTTGTGTCATTTTCAGCGGAAAAAGGACATTTAAAATGAGCTTGACTGTGCTATTTGATAACACATAGGCGTTGAATAGAAGTGATCCTTTCAAGTTAAAGTCTATAAAACGCAGTAACATGAATTGCAAAGAAACAAATTCACTCCAAATGGAAAAAGGTCTTCATACGCTACCAACTCTAGAACAACAAAAGCTAAAAATCTCACTCTTCCCTTCAACAAAATCTCAAGTGTTGTCCATAAAAATTTGGCCAAAGGGATAAACGTTAGAGTTACGCCGTTTCATTTATCAGGACTGAAATTTTAATGGCAGTTTTCTATAAAGAAGGCCGAGGGAATAAACACAACTTCGGTACACGCCATGTTAAGGTATTGTGTCCACGGCGGTCCGCATATGGTGTACTATTTAGTACGCGCGCGTTTGACAGGGAGCATTCGAGTGTTCGATTTGTTCGTAAATCTACAAGAAATTTCGAGATGTCTGATCCAGCACCAGCACCAAAGTCCCCCAAAAAGAAGGTGGCTCCAAAGCCAAAAAAACCTGCTGATCATCCACCATACTTGGATATGTGCAAGGCTGCCATTTCAGCTCTGAAAGAGCGAGGTGGTTCTTCGCGCCAAGCCATCGAGAAATACATCAAGAGCAACTACAAGGTTGGAGAAGTCGGCTCACACCTTAAGATGGCTTTGAAGAGAGGTACTGCTAGCGGGAAGCTTCTGCACACAAAAGGTGTTGGCGCTTCGGGCTCCTTCAAGTTGCCCAAGATAGAGAAGAAGGAGAAGAAACCAAAGAAGCCAGCTGCAAAGAAACCAGTCGCCAAAGCCAAGAAGCCTGCCGCAAAGAAGCCCGCAGCGAAGAAAGCAAAGAAATCTCCCAAAAAACCCACCGCTAAAAAGCCTGCAGCGAAGAAAGCCGCAGCCAAAAAGCCAGCAGCCAAGAAAGTCGCAACCAAGAAGCCTGCTGCAAAGAAAGTGGCCAAGAAACCAGTGAAGAAACCAGCGGCTAAAAAGCCTGCCGCTAAAAAGTCATCTAAGAAGTGAAGAGCTTTGCTGTTCACTTCAATTACATAAAACGGCTCTTTTAGGAGCCACCAAATACATGAAAGCAATGTCCAACAGATTAACTTGCTCGTTAACTGAAATAATTACGATGCCGTTTGAAATAACTCAAGGTACTTCGGCCGGTTAGACTCAGTCTGAATGATTTCTCGGCCTCTTATTCCGAGGGGATATGGTTCTTCGCAAACTTTGCAACATAGACAACCTAGAAACACTAGTCGTATTTTTGTCGGAACCCTATGGAAAAACCTTTCCTGCCCCTTCACTTTTTTGTCGGTGCCTTTCAAAAAGAGCTTTCAAAAAGAGTCCTACCAGTTGATTTCTGATTGACGTCATCCATAAGGGGGGCGGGGGGGGGGGGGGTTCGGTTTATAAATGGAACGTCCCTGCTAGTTCGAAGGCGGTTGATTTTCTCGACAGAAAGGTTTCACATAAATTTATACCATGGGTTAATCTTTCGCCACCACCTCTCCTTCTTTCCCTATCAAATAGCAAATTCCGTACCCAATCAATGCGTGAGTAGCCTACATGTAGGCAGCTCTAGTGGCGTTAACACCATAAGAGGAGTTTTGAGACCACACAGAAAATTGGTGCAATGCCAGAGTATTTTTTTTCTGTAGCGATGGAGGTTTTTTGAAAGGATCTATAATTCCAGAGCGAGTAAAGCAACTTTAATTTTCCAAAAACCGTGAGTTGGTAAACTGTTCCATAACACTGCACCACTACACCTGAAACTGTTCTTAAGAAATTTGGTGTGGGGGGAAGCAGCAGAGCAAGTTTAACCTCAGTGTTGCAAAGAGAATAGCCAGTAATGGTGCTACGCTTGACAAATCTGTTGTGCTTGCTCTTGGAGGCAGCCTTCCAGACAGGATTAAATTAAATTAAGGAAACCAAAAATAAAGACATGTTATAAGATACAGGCAGAAGTGCATGAAAATCAAACCTTGACTGGGTGCAGATCAACTCCATACATTTCTAGCCACTTGATTTTATCAAGATAAATAAACTCTGCCACTGATGGTACCATTGGTCTAAGATAATAGAAAAACAAACATGTTCAAACAGTTTGTCGATCATCACGTAATGCCAGTATATCAAAGGTCATGAGAGTGTTTCAACACAGTATCCAAACAGCTAAATGTATAAACAGTTTAAACCACAAGGCCACTGACCAAGTGTTTGTATTGTTTCAAGGCGTATTGGGTACCCTGATAAATCATGAAAAATAATTATTTTTTCATACAACTTCACATTAAAACAATAAATATTAAATTATGCAGTTACATTCTTGTTATTATATGAAATTATACATATGCATAATTATTATTTTAATGGAATGCTGTACTTTATTAAGTCCAAACATATGCACATGATTTGATATAATATCCACCCAATGATCAGTTGTAAAATTAATTAATTACTACCGACTTTGGGAAGAACATACGAATAATTTTGTTGGTAGGAACGATCTAAATTCTTGAAAACACAATTTGTTTTGATCTTGCAAATGTGACAAGACTGATGTACATGTAAAGCACAGACCCAACAAAGACTGTGGCCTTTATCTTACCCAAGCTTCTCGTGAGTATGGTAGACTCCAGCGATGACAAGAAAAATGAACCACAGACTCAAAACCTGTTTTAACAATGAAAACAATGAATATCTCAGTGATCATGAGGGCATGTTTTAAATAAAAAATGTCAAAGTGCTTCAAGGAGGAGAAAACTGTCTTTCGTGGTAGTCATAATAATAAGATTTATATTTAATTATAGTTGTTGTTTTTTCAACTGGACAACAGAGTAAAAAATATCTCAACTATTTTGTCCTGGACTGTAGATCATAAAAAAAGTGCAGTAGGCAATCACAACTGCTGTACACTTGGCCAGGTATAACGTCACAAGACACTGTCCCACCAACACTGAAACAACCTTGAATGCAAAAGCTAGTACCTTAGGACTAAACATCCTTTTCAGCCCTAAAGTTGACATTTTTAGTAACACACTGAGCTGAGCAATTGGAGCTGGACCTACATGTAGTACTGAAAATTATGGACAATGCAAAGAGTCACTTAGCGGTCAAGAATAAAACAAGGATTTCTCAGACAAGATGTGCTAAAAAGTGCATGTACGGCAAGCCATGGTATGCAGTATTTGATTGGCTGGTGAGTAATGGCTGCATGTGTCACTAAAAAATCTAATTGGTTCAAATAAAGGGAGGTGGGAAAAAATGCACATGTTGATCGGATGTGCAAGCAAAAATGAACAGTTGGCAGAATCAGTGACACACAAAGTTTTAAGGTGGCATGATTAAATGGCTTATCTAGCTAAAATAAAGGACAACAGGGTCAATGTAACAATAATTATTAAACAATAATGTTACCTGGTTAGGAAGAAACCTAAATTCAGACACACAAACCAGAGTATGTTCCTTTAGGATCACATTCTCCAAGCTCTACTGGAAAAGGAAAAAGCTCAAGTTACATTCTCTGGGAACAAAAAGAACTGTTGTTTACACATAATGTTAGATTGTGGATTACAATGTGGATTTTGTAAGAGTGCAAAATAAATTTCCTTTAGCAGTTTTCTTGGGTGGAACCATTGTGGGATTGCTTGGCCAATTTTATGACAGAACAGAAAGAACATGATACTATACGACATTGTGTATGTTACAGGTTGAATAAAAATTCAGGTTAATTATAATTTCAACCTAGATTGATTTTTTCAGCTGAGGTCAAATTTTTTCAACCTAGGGTTATTATGAACAGTCTAAGAAAAGTGGGATGTAATTAAAAAATGGGGCCTGGATTTTTAGTGGGGATAAAAAAGAAAATAATAATAAAAACACCCTCCTCCATCTTTCCCTTGGCTTCCGTTGTTCTCCCACTTACCATCTCTCCCTGTCCTTCCCTTTTTCCTTACTGTCCTTACATTACTACTAACAGACTGTGCCACTTACCGTATTTATTCACTTATAAGACGCACCATTTTTTACAAGAAAATATGCTTATTCGATCAAAATCTGCTCACAACACGGGGTGCGTCTTATAGCCGAGTATTTTCGTGCAACAAAATATAACTTTTCCAAATTTCCCTAATAATTAATGCTAAACTGAAATAAGTATGTAAATAAATACTAGTAAATGAAGAAACAAAAGACAAACAACGTTGATCATTGACTTTATCTGATTTGCTGGTTCTAAAAAGAACTGGGGTGGCTCTGAAAAGAACCGTTTGTTTGAAAGCTCGGCTGAGCTCAGCTACTCGTCATCCTCAGCTTCGTTGTCTGTCTCAAACTCATCGTCAATCGGCTCTTCTGCTTCTTCTTCCTTGTTGTCCCAAACCACATCATCTTCAGTTCCATCGAGAGCATTGCTGATGCCACAGGACTTGAAAGATCTCGTATTCGCGAGCAATTTCGCGATTGTTGTTCACGGCTTCCGCTTCTGCTACAACCTTCAACTTGAAGTTTAGATCATAGGAATGCGACAAGTGCTTGGCATAATTACTGAAAATTTATGGACGCTGAAGGAATGCTGAAAG
>OX421448.1:54743721-54756221 GCA_949126865.1 Montipora capitata
CTTTTCCTGACTTTTTAAAGCTTTGTTTTTACTTGCTTTTGATTATAATACAAATTCGAAGTAAGCAAAACATAGAGCAAGTAACTAAGCAAATTAAAAATCGACAATGCATCATGTATTTTTCAGTTCTTTTATTCCTTAGAAGATTATTCAATATTGTTGCCCCCTGCCCTCCTACGGAGATTCATCAATTATCCCTTGTTCGAGTCTGCATATAGACAACATCACAGCACTGAGACTGCATTACTGAGAGTAATGAATGATATTCTTCTTAAGATGAACTGCAAGCATATAATGTTACTGGTTTTATTGGATCTTAGTGCAGCATTTCACGCAGTGACCCATGATGTGTTGCTTGATCATTTGCATAACGAAGTTGGTCTATGTGGGAATGCTCTCAATTGATTCTACTCTGACCTATCTTTCTTCTTTCTCAACGAAGTCAGCGAGTCTCTATGCATGGAACTCTGTCAAATAATTTTGACTTGGACTGACTGGTCAGATCCACAAGGCTCTGGCCTTGAGCCTTTATTACTTGTTGTTTATGCGTCTAAGCTATTTACTATCATAGAGAAACATCTTCCTAATGTACATTGTTTTGCTAATGGTATGCAGTTTTAGTCTGATGATATGTCCAGTCTGGATGTAGCTATTAGTGCTATGAATAGATGTATCAGTGACTTTGGGAATTGACCTCTCTGTTTTTCCAGTAACACATATATTCTACAGCAGTGTTCGGACAACCTTTCTGAATATTATTGCTCTAAGGAATGGCTTTGACATTGTAATCAAAAAGCCCTTTGAGATCAAATCCAGTTTATGGTGGGTATGGCTCACAACCCGCTTGCATGCATTGGGAGCACTGACTTCATGAAATAGTCCCATTCTCTGGCATTTTAGGGTTCCATTGTTTGTTTACAATTATGTAGCGACGGTTTGTGCTTATGCTAATCTCTATTTTCGAATGCCTCATGAGACACTTTTGCATAAACTGTTGTTTTCAAATGCTCTTGGGGACATTGCATATTCCCAAGAGCATTTGAAAAGAATAGTTTATGCAAAATTTTGAGGAGCAAACAAAAGTGTATTATGGTGCATTCGAAAATATAGAGAATGGGTTGTACCAACTTTGTGACATAATTTTTTAGCACTATCAATTTTTCTTGAGAAGACTCTCTTGCTCTTGGAAACAGTTATGACCCCAGTCCTCACATTGCCATTGCTTTGTCGAGGTGCTGTCAATGTACTGTAGTTAATTTCTTTATCACTGAAAGACAACAACTTCCAAAACTTCTTCCGTCGAAATGTTTGCATCAGTCTTAGAAGCTCTTGTAGTTTATTCTTAATTCATTAATACCACTCACGAGCTTGTTTTCATTTGATTTAGCGGTTTCATCAACTTGACCTGTCTGCAAGTTCTGTAGTGAAATAAAGTTTTCTAATAAAGGCAAGATAACAGGACTACTAGTTGGTAATTGGCACATTTTTGTGGTAAAATTTCTCAGATACCTCTCCTCATCTGGCAGATTAGTGCCTTCAGGTAAAGGGACATTGATCTATGAGTATGTGTGTTTAACTTCTTTTTGGAAGGGTGTTTTTCTTTCCTCGATCAACAAATCCTTTTCATGAAGGGCTTCACTTTAGCTACACTCTCATATACATAAACACACTTTGCAAAGCATCAACGCGTTAAACATCAGTAAATAAGTGACAATCATCGAAGGACCTGTAAGCGGCGAGTCCCTGCTTGTCATATTCAGTACATTCAGTGGAGTGGTACATTCAATGGTTGAACTGAAACATCGTGCAAGCCGAATGGCACTGAGGAGATGAAATTGTTCATGATCTTGATTGCATGGAAAATGGATTGGGACAGAAGTGCAGGTCATGAGCTTCTGACTGGGATTAATAAATTGTCTGCATCGTCGGTTTTGTCTTTCTGCTGATGGCATCCATTGCCGGATTAGCATTAGTTGCGCTTTTGGCAATTACCTTGATTAACCTAAAGCTTCATATGATTGCTTCAACTGCAGCAGCAATTTCTATCAGCAAAGACTTCAAAACGCGCTCACTGAAACTCCATGCTACTGCGAATTTTTTTTTAAGTTCTGCGATATTCATAGTGTGGAAGCTGTCCTTCTTTAATAGCCATCTGCTTAGACAATTGTTGACCCTGGAACTGTTGCAAACAGGACTGCTTGCTGAAGTTAGCTAGACTGATTCAGTGTTTTCAAATTTAAAGGCTCACTGACAGAGGAGGCTCGATTTACACACACTCAAATCACATTCATTCGGTTTTATTACTGACCTTGAAGTGCACAAATATATGACAATTTACATACATGAAGGTATTCGTAATAACAAATGCAAGGAATACATTTCGTTTCCATCCGCCTAGGGATTGAAGATGTTCAAAACCTGACTCACCCCCATAAATCCTGTTGAAGTAGGAGTGTAAAACTACCATATCCCTCACCAAATGCTAACCATCGAAGTGACTAGTGTCCAAGTCCAACGCAAAAAGAAACTAACATTTCATATCCCCTTGCCACGCCATCTCATTGTGTTACATGTCCGATCTGCTCAAATGTCCGAACTTTCGAGGTTTGTTTACATGAAAAGTTATGTGACACTACATATGAAAGCTAGCGCTCAGAAGGTCAATTTGGACAATTAGGGATAGGTTAATGATGATAAAACTGAGTTGAAATTAATAAGAACTAGACAACAATTAGGTAAGATCAATCATATGTATGCAATATCTCTGTAGGTGAATATGATATTTATCCTAGTTCATGTGTTAAAAATTTTGGTGCATCATTCGATAATAAGTTGTCAATGTCAACGCATTTAACTAAAATCTGTAATGCCGCGTTTTATCACCTACATAACGTTAGAAGGATTACCGGTAAGAAGTATTTTAATAGTTTGCCGGCTGAATTACGTGATATTCAGTCATTTGCTATTTTAAATGTAACCTGAAAACTTACTTATTTTGTGTAACTTGATTTTCACTCTTATTAGTATTGCTAATTAAGTTTATTATTATAAATATTCTATTTTATTAATATACGTGTAATTAGTTTTACTAATTTGAATTTTGTTGTAGTATTTTAAGTTATAAAGCACTGCTGATCAGTGAATTTTAAATGGTGCCCTAGAAGTCATTAAATTATTATAATTATGATTATGATTATGATTATTATCAATGAACAATGTCTTTCTAATAATCTCTGAGAAAGAAGAGTAGAATTGGTTATCATGCACAGTATACCTAACCCCAACCTTAATGCTAACCATTTAAAATTAGTTCCTAGACTTAACAACCATTGGGATTTTACAAAATACTCATGAAAAATTTAAGCAACACGATGTTCATCCACTCACCTCTAATACCAATGTACTTACCAATATATTACACATACTTGCTAACAATTGATAGGTTTTGTTGATGTTTAAATAAATTAAACAAAATTGAAATTAAAATTGACCTGAATTTAATTTTAACTGTAACATGTACTGTTTTCGATCGAAAGTTTATGTACCAGTCAAAGTGAAGCTTCAACATCCACCCCCTCCCACGGGCAATCCCAGGGCATTTGAATTTTTGGAAATTTTCTGTTCAAATGCCCCCCTCCCTGGGCCAAAAAGCTGTTCAAATGCCTCATCATAGGTCAATTTCAGGTGATCAAATGCCCCCACCCCCGGGAAAATTACCAGATTTTTATAAACTGAATGCATTGGTTTTACGGAGTTTCATGCAACTACACTAAAATACATTCCATACATTCATTCCATTATTTATACACCTACACATCAATCGTCGCAAATGTAATAAAATATTCATAAATACACCGGGTCGGTCAAAGCAATTGACCTCTATAAAGCGTATCCGGTGACGTCGGTATTGTATTGATTATTGTTTATATTAATTGAATATATTTATGTATTCAAAGATAATATAAATTGATTCTTAATACCTTCAAATACGGAACAAAGTTTGTGTAGGCCTTTGCTTTTCAACCAATCAGCCACGAATGCGGAATCTTCTTTACCTTTGACTGCATCCAAGTTTGTCTCCGCCATGATTTATCGACCATGTGGAAAGGTAACATGAAATCGAGGCTAGCAATCAAATTCCCCACCCCTTATGAGTGGTGATCAAATGCCCCGCCCTAGGGACAACCCTAGGGAAGACTAAGATGACCAAATTCCCTCCCATAGGGCAGGAAAAGGAGTCAAATGCCCGGGGTATGCCGGGAAGGGGGGAATGTTGAAGCTTCAATTTGACTGGTACATTAGTAGGCAGCAAAACCTAAGGAGCCAAAGTTGGTGGAAATACCTGTTTGTGGTGCAGTGTAATAATTATGACGATGGCTGGGTATAGTATTTTGCGGTCCATTTACCTGGCTAACCCCGTTGAGAGACCCTTTGCTATCCTACCGCATGAATATTCTTGAGGCTACCGCTCAATGTGCTTTTCTTCGCCCGTGCGATACAAACTCACAATTCCTCTTATGATACCCATGTCCAACTCTGGTTGTGAGCGGCATACAACTGCTTCGACAGCCAACAACATGCTGCGAGCAAAAGGCAAACTGAAAACTGAACAGATTCGAGACAATCTGGTCAATTAAATGTCTTGTCTGGTCTTATCTCCCCGTCAATTTGCTTTGAAAACTGACCCATGTCGGCCTAAAAGTGCTTTCTGTTCAAAAATGAGTCTTTTCTCGGCTACCCGAGATGCATTTTCCCAAGTTTTAACGATAATTTGAACGTATCCACACCCTGATCCACACTAATTTACTTTTCTTCCTTCCGGTCCTCTTTTTCTTGATTTAAAATAGAAGGCCAAAACTGTAAAAAGGAGGTAGCTTCAAAGACGAATAACATAATTTGGTGAGGCCCTTACCCTGGCAGGTGGGGGGAGGGGAGGGGGGGGAGGCCCTTGTTCCTTTAAATATTTGCTCGTGTTCCCTTGTTGAATGATCTGTTATGTCGTGCTTGTGTTTCATTGGCTCTGAAAAGCCCCTACGGGGAGTGGTCAATTAAGTATGTATGTAAACTTGTTGCCAGCTTTTTGATCCCTAAAATTGTTTTGTTCCCTTGTTTCCTAAAATATTTTGACATTGTTCCCCTTTTCCCCAGTTCAAATCAGCCATGTTCTCTTCTTCCCCCAAACCCATGGGAGGGCATCATTTGTATATCTTTTTTACCATTCATAGTTTTGTGGCTTCCGTCTTTTGCACAAACAGAGTATTTGGCCTTTTGACTGTAGAAAAGGAGAAAAGGACTGAAATTTTGATCCTGTTAAATGAATGAATGAAGAAATAGATGAACGGGAGAAGTGATCCTTGCTCTTATCTGGACAATTTAACAGACAGTCTCTGTAATTTTGAGAAACTAAATATTTTAAGCAAGAGCCGATACAACGTAGATTTGATTTTAGTGATGTACTATATTTCGGCTGGCCAAACCAGCCTTCTTCAGGTACAATGAGAGTTTACATTGAATTGCTTCTATGTACATATATATATATATACATGGCACTGCCATGTTTTATCACATTTTTCCAGTATTACGTCAACATCCATTTACTATATATATATATGTACATAGAGACAAATTACTTAATAGTTAATAAGTTAGTGATCCTGTATATTTAAACTCCAATTTTGTATTAACCGTCACTTCTGAAGATGTATGCAGAAGTATACGAAACGTCAAGTAAAAAGATAATTTCAAGTATGCGTTTATGTCTGATGTTTGTCACCGCTGTTTGTGTGTTATTTCAAATGTAAACATTTCCATAAAATTTACTTTGTAGCTCCACCCGTTACTAGGAAGGCTGTCCAATTAACTGTGGATTTTTCTAAGGCGGAAAACCATGTTTAGTTTTAATTCCTTTCTGACACAACTGTAACTGGCAACAGAGGGTTTTAACGAATTTAATTTTCTGTTTATTATTACCTTCGCTTTGGTTGAATTCAATTCTGCTTCAGTTTAAATTACACGTATAGTGGTCTTTAGTCTATTTGTACTGCGTAATAGAACAAAATTTAAAAGATGGGAAGATCATCGCAGTTAGTTTTATTTTTTATTTTACTTTTTATTTATTTTTATTAACTTTGCCAGTGAAGCTGGCAGAGCGCCACAGTGTGTGGGTCCTTTTTACGTCCCATAGGATTATAAACATTAGGGAGTTTAAGATACCACGACGGCTACGGCGAAGAAAACGTCACTTCAAAATATAAGTTTGAGCTATTCTAAGTATTTCATGATTATTCCATATTGTTTATATTATAAAATATGGGCGACGTATTCTATAACTGGATTGGTACGGACGGATTTGAAGTAAAGAGTGAGACTGAAAGATTTACTGTAGTTTGTCCACGTTGTCGTCAAAACCTTAAATTTGGTCATTTCACGTAGTAGTTTTGACGAGTACAGAGAGAAATGTTCAAAAAAGCGTTCCGCACGTGCAGCACGAGCATTTCGCTTCTTTTAACCAATAATATTACTGCTTTTTGACGTTGTCGTTGCCGTAGCCGTCATCGTTTCTTAAACTCCTTATTGAAGGGTTGTGAGACGGGACCTCCGGCTTATCGTCCTTATCCGAGAAGACTTGAAAAGTCTAACCGTTTGCAGATGTAGTTGTTACAAAGGCAGCACTTAAGTCTTTTTCCTCAGTTATTTTAAGACCCTGAGTGTTGGTTCGGCCGGAGTTGAACTCACGACTTCCCGCGTGACAGTCCGGTGCACAACCATTTCCATAAAATTTACTTTGTAGCTCCACCCGTTACTAGGAAGGCTGTCCAATTAACTGTGGATTTTTCTAAGGCGGAAAACCATGTTTAGTTTTAATTCCTTTCTGACACAACTGTAACTGGCAACAGAGGGTTTTAACGAATTTAATTTTCTGTTTATTATTACCTTCGCTTTGGTTGAATTCAATTCTGCTTCAGTTTAAATTACACGTATAGTGGTCTTTAGTCTATTTGTACTGCGTAATAGAACAAAATTTAAAAGATGGGAAGATCATCGCAGTTAGTTTTATTTTTTATTTTACTTTTTATTTATTTTTATTAACTTTGCCAGTGAAGCTGGCAGAGCGCCACAGTGTGTGGGTCCTTTTTACGTCCCATAGGATTATAAACATTAGGGAGTTTAAGATACCACGACGGCTACGGCGAAGAAAACGTCACTTCAAAATATAAGTTTGAGCTATTCTAAGTATTTCATGATTATTCCATATTGTTTATATTATAAAATATGGGCGACGTATTCTATAACTGGATTGGTACGGACGGATTTGAAGTAAAGAGTGAGACTGAAAGATTTACTGTAGTTTGTCCACGTTGTCGTCAAAACCTTAAATTTGGTCATTTCACGTAGTAGTTTTGACGAGTACAGAGAGAAATGTTCAAAAAAGCGTTCCGCACGTGCAGCACGAGCATTTCGCTTCTTTTAACCAATAATATTACTGCTTTTTGACGTTGTCGTTGCCGTAGCCGTCATCGTTTCTTAAACTCCTTATTGAAGGGTTGTGAGACGGGACCTCCGGCTTATCGTCCTTATCCGAGAAGACTTGAAAAGTCTAACCGTTTGCAGATGTAGTTGTTACAAAGGCAGCACTTAAGTCTTTTTCCTCAGTTATTTTAAGACCCTGAGTGTTGGTTCGGCCGGAGTTGAACTCACGACTTCCCGCGTGACAGTCCGGTGCACAACCGAGCCACCGGTGCGCGGCTGAGCAATTTCGGCAGTGGCAAAGGACTAAACCCAAAAAATCCAGACTCTTGGACGGGATTCGAACCCATGACCGCGCGATTGCCTTGCACTTGTTTTACCGACAGAGCTGTCAAGCGTTGGGAGCTCAGCTCCTTGTATCGAATTGCGCGTGCGTCTAATTACGTAAGTGCAACTGGTCGCTTCTGTGCCATGTTTATTTTGAAATGTAACTTTTTATATTCTTCAGATGAAGTGCCGGTGAACAAGATTGCTAACTTAGGGCGCATTCGATTGACCCCATTCCGGAATAAGAATACGTGGCGTGATGATTAAAACGGTATGTTTGGCGCGTTTCGAAGCAGCAGGGATAATAAAAATATGTTTAAAATAGCATTTTAGCTGATGTTTGACAATTTTAACGTGAATCTCCGTAAAAACGAAGGATTTCTAACTTACATTCCATGTATTCCTATTCCGGAATACGGTGAATCGAACGCACCCTTAGTGTAATGTCGCTATAAACAAACTATTTACATTTTTTACAAGTTTGGCGATTTTTCAATCTGGAACTTGGTTATCTGTTCGATACAAGGGAGCCAAGGTAAAAGACACAAAGCAAAACTTTCTTAATAAGAGAGGGGGTTTCGGGGAGATAATATGCTGGCTCAATTTTCCCTTCCAGGGCCGACGGTTTTCATTTTTCGTTCACCAGGCAGTTTTTTCTTCCATTTTGTAAGTCACGCTGTTCTGTATCCTTTCACCTTTCACAAAGTACATAACTGCCAGCTTCAATACCGTACTGATGGTTCCTACAACAGAGTAAATGCATCGTTAGTTTGAATATGAAGCTGTGCCCGACCACAAAACTTTAGGTTGAGCCCATTAACCTCAGGTTGTCTGATAATGTTAAGCAGAACGAAGTGGGAAGTTCTTAACCGCGAAGAAAGAGAAATTAGAGGTAAAAGAGCGAATCCCTGTGCCTCGTGACAACCATTCGAAATTAATTTTTAGACCATAAATTTTCAATGTTTTCTCCTAACCGCCACACCGTTCATACAACAGGCGATTTGCATGATCGCGTTATTTTACTTCGGAGACCAGAGTGCTTTTTTTCAGGTTTTTTTCTTTTGAAAACGTCGGCCCGACTATTTCAAATTCTGTCAAAGAACTGGATGAGCTTATTTCATCCGTTTGAATCGCGTTCATCTTCAGAAAGTTCGCTTACAAAAAAACTCAGGTATGTGCTGCGGAACGTGTAATCGGCTCAACGGTAATAATGGCTGAAAAGCAAAACTTGTGTGATAAAAATTAGTGTTAGCGGGTCACTGTTGCGCATGTGCCCGGCAGCTGACACAGTCCCTTTAAGTCCCTAAGGGAGGACAAGTCAAATAACCCATGATGCACCTTAGTCCCTGTAAACGAACGCGCGGTATTTGGTCTAGTTTGTGCAATCAAAAAATCCCGTTTCATTAACGAGCGAGCGATTTTTTACTCGCGCCCGTGATGCGATTTTTTCAAATTTTGTGGCGTCGCAAGTGTAGCTACCCTTGAACTGGCGACACGACAGCTAAAAAAATCGCAGACAAAATTAAAAATCGCCAGAAATTCAACTCATTCAATTTCTCGCAATTTTTTTTCTGCGACTTTTTAAGCTGTCGTGTCGCCAGTTCAAGGGTGGCTACACGTGCGATTTTCATCGCGCGCAGTCACCATCGACACGATAATCTCTTCATACCATGAAACAAGTTATAAAGCACGCAACCCCTTCTATGCGTCGGAGAATGTAGGCAAGATTCATAAAACTCACTACTACCTCCAAGAGAAGAAAAACAAACACTAGTTGTTCAATATTACGAAAATTCAAGAAATTACTTGGCACTGGTGATATGCTGAGTAAACGAACAAAAGCTTCAAATGGTTTTGTTCCGCCTCATCATGTACTGAGCGGGCGCGCTGAGTGAAGATGTAGCTAAAATATGGCGTCGATGAGTGTAGCTTGCTTAAGCCTGGTTTACACTAGCGTAGCAAGCACAACCGCAAGCATAAGATGGCTTATTTCACCGTGAGAACGGGGTTGACGCAAGTATAAGCAAAAGCGCAAGAATCAAATTTTTTTCTTTTCCTTTTGCCTACGCTTATGTTTGCGTTCGCTTCCGTTGTGTGAAAACGAAACACAGCTTACAGGGGTTAGGTCACGCTATTTTAGGTAATTTTGTTTCATTTTGTTAATTATGAGCTCTAAACGTCAAATTGGCAGAGCAAGAGTCTTTCATTTGCAAAATCACGGCCACATAACAACTGAGAATGATTTTCCAGCTGTGTAAATGACATTTTGATATAGACTGATATAAATTTGAAAAAAGGTGGGCCGACGTTTTTCAAATTTACGCAAATTCAATCCATTTCAATCCTCTCCAGTTTTGTCCATCCATGTCCCTTCTTGGCTTCCCTGTGTTTTTTTAGAGTTCTTCTATAGTTTTGAACAGTTATTTTGAAATTTTAGTTAATTCTATGACCATTCGATCAGTGCTGAAATTGCCTAAAATTGCGTGACCTAGCCCCTTTAAGCTCAAGGAAAGTTTCTACGTCTGGCCAATTGAAGCACTCGCTCCAGATTCCCCGCCTCTGAGCATTTGAAAAATATGGCGGATGCTTATGTCGACGTTCGTTTTCACTTAGCATAAGCTACTTCCGCTTCCGCTTGTGCTTGCGTCGCAAGAGAAAACCAGGCTTTCGTCAACCTCCTCTCCCTATGAACGTTTACTGAGCACGATTTTTTAAACACGAATCACTTCCTCTACTTATCCTCCAGAAGCATTACGAAACCAGAAAAATCTTACTGGAAGAGGTACTTTTTTTTTTGACGCTGCTTTGCGTCATCCGGGGCCACGCAATTATCTGAAGCACCCTACCCTAAAAAAGCGTGCGCAAGACAGTTAACTTTAATACTTTATTTTAATATATTTTATGATTTTCGATCGACAAAACGATGAAAGCTGCATCTCGTTATAATGACCGATCAATCGAAATTCAGGCATTTTAATGTCCTTTTCTCACCAAATCAAAGTTGCTTATTTAGTTCCTTTTTTTCTAATTTTCGGAACTTGCATGCACAGATTCGACAGTGGGTAAATCCGCGTGCAAACGTCTCAGAATTAAACTTTGCAAAGGGGGACACACAACAACCCTTTGATCCACCACTAAGATCACGAACTCAAACCTACCATGAGCTAATTACCACTGCTGCAGCGGATGGATTCATTACATTGTTATCCACAGGACACCAGAGTCTCATGGGTTTTACGGAAGTGGTTATTCTGTTCACAACTTTCTTCTGACTCGAAACCATATGGATCTGCCAACCCCTCTCCGTAGATACCAACAACGAAATGATTACATGATGAGGATTTCGAGTGTTTCATTTGTCATACTTTTGTTTGTAAAGGCCGTGTACTTTTTAGCTCGAAAAAACTGCGTTGAAATGAATGAAACATGAAACAGAAACAGGTTTATCTTGCCTTTTACCTATTACCCGGTATCCTATCTAAAACAAAGTTTTGAAGGGCGAATTGTCTCACATTCCCTGTCACGCACTATAATAATCTTACATTGAAACTGCTCCGTCCTCAAAACAAAGAACACTATCGAGCTGAAGCGTGTCGTACGTTTTGAATAAAAGCATTAAGGCTTTTGATCAAGGAGCTGCACCGAATCAAGGTTAAAAAATTGTGCGTGTAGATCTATTTCCAGCAGCAATGAAGCATCTGACAGACTGCTTGAAATCTTTCCTCTGAACACGGTCTACGTTCGCTTATTGACTTGAACCAAATCTGTATCGTTGAGGGCAACCCTAAAACCCGGAATCCGGAATCACAGGTCATTGTTTTACCAATATAGAGACAAAAACTATCCTAAGCATTCATAAAAGCTAACCTTAGGCCTAAATAGGCCTAAACAAACGTTTTTAGGCCTAAGGTTAGCTTTTATGAATGTTTAGGATAGTTTAACTCTCTGTATTGGTAAAACAATGACCTGTGATTCCGTCTTCCGGGTTTTAGGGTTGCCCTATCGTCGACAAGAAAACGGCGTGGGATTTATAATTTTCAAATTGTTTTAAAATACATCGCGAGGCAGATGTACTCACGCCGTTGCGTTTCATATGACATCATCTTTGATATGCGCAGAGCTTGGAATTTCAGGGACATCACTACGTTGTATGAGTACAGTGTATAAGAGCGACGTGATAACGGTTTTTCTCGTCTTGGACATTTAACGGCCGGGAAGCAATTTTCTTTCCGCATGAAAAAGGATTCAAGGGTTGATGAAGGAAAATCTGATATAATCGTGTTGGCATAACTTTTACAACATTTGGTGGCTCCTAAAGGAGCCGTTGGTTTTGGCGGTAAACTCAGTGAGTTTACTTGCTGCTGGTATACTTGGTGACAGCTTTGGTTCCTTCACTAACAGCGTGTTTCGCCAGTTCACCGGGCAAAAGCAGCCTGATGGCGGTCTGGATCTCGCGAGAGCTGATAGTTGACTTCTTGTTGTAGTGAGCCAGGCGGGAAGCTTCGCCAGCGATGCGCTCGAAGATGTCGTTGACGAACGAGTTCATGATGCCCATGGCTTTGCTGGAGATACCAGTGTCAGGGTGAACTTGTTTCAACACCTTGTAGATGTAGATTGCATAGCTTTCCTTTCTCGTCTTTCGCCTTTTCTTGTCACCCGTGGCGGCCTTAGCCTTGCCAGCTTTCTTCTCACCTTTCTTTCCTGCA